>JAEBDU010010901.1:4296-15243 GCA_016802625.1 Heliconius numata | reverse complement strand
GATTTGCAAAGTTTGTTGTTAGAAAACGTCACCCAAAATGAGCTTGCCTAACGCATCTCTCTATTGAAAACTGAAAATAATTTCATAAATATTCGTATAGTTCAAGCGGGCGTAGCCGCGTACGGGTCCACTAGTATATCATATAATTTTATGACAAGTCTATCACACGAAGCGGCCTGAAAAGCATATATTTACATATATTTTAAGCATTCTCAGTAAACACTAGAATATCTCACTCGACTTCCAACCCAACTGTCGTGAGTAAATGGTCTATTAACGAGAGAACTACTATAATATAATAGCTCTAACTTAGAAAACTTTTAGGCACAGTCTTATATGCCCGCTAAATGTTTGCTTAGAGAGTATTCATAATCATTTATTTGATTATTATGTACATAAATTACCCGTTATCGCGACATTACGGCCAAGGTCCCCTTGACTTTTAGTCACAAATATTCCTTTAATGTACTTACTTGCTTTTATAAGAAAATAATCCTGTAATAAAACAATGTTTCACCATAATTTTACACATGTGTAACATTATGTCTTATGTTAAGATATTAGATAATACTTCTTGGAGTATGGTGTATGTCTCTTACAAGAAGAGCCAGCTGTAGCTATTTTTTCATCTGGTACGAAAAAATAAATATTCCACTTGTCCTTTGTTTGCCTTATCTGAAAATGGAACAAAAATATTTCCAATTTTCTTTATTATGTATTTCATTCCAGCGTTAACTTGTACCCTGGGGCACAAGTGTGTGACTATAACGCGATGGTTGGGGGTTCGATTCTCACTCGAGGGAATGAATTATTATTTATTAATATTTTCAATTCTTCGCTTTGGTACCAAGACAAAAGCCCTGCGTTGAGATCCACTACGCGACACGCAATGCCTCGAAAAATCCGGCAGAAAGTGAGAAACGGAGTCCCCGTTCTCCGTGTCTCGCCTAACTACCGACTACATAACTAAATATGAAATAACTAAACATTTTTCTAGTAAATACGACAAAATCAAATGAACACAAGTGTAATAACAGTAAATAACCATATTAAAATAACCAACCAGTTACAAATCAATAAATCGAAATGACATTAAATAAAAAAAGCGAGTGAAGCCGCACGTGCCCACTAGTAACTTATAAACTAAATTTTAAAACTATAAAATATTTAAATGATTTTGCAGGGACCTTACGATTTTTATCACGCCGTACTTACCTGTCCGTAGATAAAGCTTTTTCGAGATCCGCTCTAAAGCTAAGATTGCGATACAGTGACTTATTTTGTCCTCCCGACAACTTTAATGCGAAAAGGGTTGCATTCATTCTGCTTACACTGACAGAATGTTCCAGATAACTAAGAGCTGTGGATATATATTACAGATAACATATTACAAAATGTAATGTGGGTTAAAATAATATTTTAAACGTTTATTATTTAATGGCAATTATTAATATACTAGTTTAAGATTTTTTAAATATACAAGTTGCAAGTTAAATTTAAATAAAAGTCTACTTTATTTTTTTATATGAAATCTAATCTAATTTAAAACTATGTATAGCTTATGTTGCGTATCTACAGCATTATGTTTGACAACAATGTTTATCGCGAAACATGAAAATTAACGCTTCAATTAAATTTATAGTATCGTAGTAGTTGATACAACAAAAATATTGTAGAATACTGTGAATATTGCTGATACACCTTATTTATATATGACATGAAAATCATATAGTTACAAATTATACATAACAAGCGGACCCGGACGCGGCTACGCCTGCTTGAAATATAAGAATTTAATTTCTATAGAAATATAATTTCAATCTAGATGAAATGCTAAAAGTGACTAATATATTTATTTTCATATAAGGATGAATGTCAAAATGTCGCGGTAACGACGACGGTTGTTATTAACATGGCAGAATAAATTGCATGTCAAATTAGAAATAAGTATTTTAATTTATTAGTATATATGTGTAATGTAATATTATATAGCCTATAGCACTTCTGAAGAATGCAGCTTTCATACAAAACAACAACAAAGTAAATCAGACCAGTAGATCCAGAGATCTTAGCGTTCAAACAAACAAACAAACAAACTCTTCCGCTTTATTATATTAGTATAGATACAGCTTTAAGTTTCAAGAGAAAAAGAACATTTGCCTGTTTTGTAAAGCTTTTGGTTTGAACGAAAAAAAATCTTAAGAAAATAGCTTGCTAACTTGCTCGAAACAATGATAGGAATAGGTGAAGGACAGGCTGAAATTATTTAAACTTTGTTTAAATAATATATTTAAAAAATGAAATGGTCAGTCTTTGTGAAATTTTAAGAAAAATTATCCTTACCGCATGTTATAGACTGTCTTAAATTTATCTACCAGTAACCAGCCACATATCGTTATAAAAAAGTCATCCTCTTTTTCTTCAAAAAAAGAACATTTTCAATATATCCTTATGGTAAATCAATTATAAGCCAAATATCCCATATACCAATATAATCCTTATACAATGTTGGACTCATTAAGAAGGGATTATCGTTGACTGTGAGTGATCGAAGCCATTCCGGAGCGATCAAAAAGGACGACGACACCAATCAATTTGTCCGATTTCTCCGTTTTTTTCCAAATATCCGCAATTATCAAAGAATCTTTTGAATTATTCGAATTGAATTGCCAAGCAGGCGGAAAGAAACGTAATTAGTTGGTCCTTTCGAATTCGGATGTCAAATGCAAATTAAAAACAAAAAGATAAGTGGAGTTCCCCAATTTGTAAGCTTCACACGTTATTTGTTGCTCCATCGCTTTTCGTTCTGATCAAAGACTTACAGATCGGTGACACTGAATAATGTTTATACAGAAATAATTGTATTTACATAAAAAATATTTTTATTGGTTATATGTCAACGTGATTGTTGTGGAATAACCACTTGGAGCGAAAAATTATTTTCATTTCTACACTTTTCGAAGATACGGTGCGGCGTTGAACTTCGCCATTCAACAAATAATGTCTCGACTTCGGGCAAAATACGGAGAATCGTTTGTCTTTTTACCAAGTTTTCTCTGCCAACCCCAATCGCTACAATATCGCTACAATATAACAATAACCCTGAATTACCAATATACCACTTTAAACAAATAGAAATATAAAGTTACTAACAATTTAAAGATCTTCCAAACATAAAACATAATAAAACAGAACGAACTCATAGTATCGACGATAACCACCATTCCGAACGAGAACCGACTCGTAAATTAGTGACACGGGTTTATAAGAGTGGGAATGATAGTGGTGGGTATCGACACCGCTACCGCTAACATTATTGCATGCAAATTACATAAATGAAATCACGTTTTACAAGAGGCTAAATTAATATTTGCAATATACTAAAGTATAACTACAGTAACTAGAATCGAGTTTCGAGAGGTCTGTAAGCTAGTTGGATAGTAGAACTTAAAGTGTCACAGTAAATAAAGGCACTAGTTCGTTTCTGATGAAAGACCAACACTTTAAAGTTAGGTTTTACGTTCAGCTTACAGAAATAGCTGGCTGGTCTATAATAAAATTAAACAAATATTCATGAATGAAAACCATTAAATTATTGCCTTGCTTTAGTAACTCACTGGTTACTCCAATGTAATTAATTTACTAACCGTAATTTAATAATTGAAAATATAAGAAAGATTCAATATCGTTTTTTATATCTAATATTAAGAAAATGTGTAGAAATAATAAAAACAGATAAAGAGAAACTGATTCACATATGTCAGAACAGCATGAGAGTGAGGCTATGTTAATATTTTCCACTGCTCGCTAGAAACGGTCGGACGAATTCGAAAAGCCAACTCCAGCACTACAGACGACGGCGACTGACTTCACACCACCTCAGTGTTTCATCTACGTCACCTCGTTATTTTGCTTCAATCCTCCATCGTACATAAAAGTTATTAAAACTTAAACGTAATACTTTTAACTCAAAATATCGTAGTAAGCCGACTCTTGTAATTAAACTCATGGTTTATGTTTAATACTTATGTTTTTAAATAAAATTAAAATGTTTTACTTTGTCAATGATATTTTTTTACATTATGCTAAGAATTAGGAGTGAAGGTAGAGACGAGCTCTAGAAATTATAACTTCTGAAAGATTGTCTTCATGAAAACTGATCTGAAATGTCACTTTATTTAACAGGGTTCCTCCCAGGATAACTATCTTGTAAAGGTGCTATATGCGGGATACACCGTGAAGCTCATAAAAAAAATACAATATAGTTTTTATATAATTTAAAAATATACAATACAAATTGTTCTATTGTATATTTTTCAATTAAGATTTAATGAATTTGCTATTGTTTCACACGTAAGTTCACATTAATTGAAGTGAAATTCACAATACAATATGAAAAATATAACAAATAAATAAATAAATAATAAAGAAAGTAAATATATAAAATATCTACTATTATTTATATTTGAATTTCCATTCTTTTGTCTATACTTTTAGAATCTCTGCCCTCACTGAAATAGAAGTTCACTAAGTGACGCTATGACAATTGCAAAAATAACTTTTCTACAAGCTGAAATATCAGTAATTTTTCATAAGATTTTTTTATGCAAATCAAAATACATCCAATCCTAGTATTATAACATTATATTTTATATATATACATAAATGTATTCAAGTCGTCTGTTACACCATATATATTTACAATTATGTCAACTAAATATCACGTACACTTCTACGTAGGTACACACTACAGGCTAGGAAGTTAGTACTTCGCTCTGTGTTCTTCAATTTCCGCTTGTCCTAGAGCTCTGAATGTTTCACGACCGTACCAAGGAACCTAATAAGGATCTGAACCGGAACCTTTTTGGTATTCTAGTTAAAAACGCTCTTTAATATTTGTTGTTTACATAAAGGTTTAGATATTAAAAGACAAGGGGAGGATATTAATATTTAAAGTAAATAATTTTATTCAAGTCAATGTAATTAGTAACAGTGTTCATTCATACATACTTTATTCTATGTGCAATATCTTCAAGTAAATAATGAAGTGAAGGCAGTTATCTCTCTATTTCCAAATAAATCAAGCTCAAAAAGATTTTCACTTCAGAAAATGAAATATTTAATATTTCATATTTTGAAGTCCCGCGGCGTTGAGATCCGCCATTGTACTCGTATAACCTCTAGAATTTGTCGTAAAGGATAGAGCAGAGTGTCGGGATATAGTAAGAAGCTGAGAAAATTTTTTTTTATGGATTATAAAATTCCTGTAAAAAAATCTATCTAACAATGCAGTTAAAATTGTACAGTTATGGACTGAGCAGCATCAGTAAATAGTTCAAGTCGTGAAATAAAAACGGCAGATGTAAAGTCTTAACGAGGAAATAGTAGTCGTAAATCACGGGAAATTCTTTCTTATTGAATTTCCTTTTGTCGACGGAAGTTTAACCTTACTTTTTGTACCGAGACTCGGGAGTGGACTTGTGTAATTCGTCAAAATATTTTACATTTATTCATTGTTTATGAAGAACAAAACATAATTGTTTGTAATAGAACAGAATTTAAAATGGCGTTTTTTAATACAAAAAAAAATTATATCTATTATAGTTGATCTCAAGAGCTAAAAGAACACACAATCTAGTTGCTACCAAAAAAATAGAATTAATAAACAAAAATTATAAAATATCAAAAGAATTCCATGGTTATACTACTCTATAGTACATCTCGTGAACTTACTGTTAAGGAATTTGACATAAAAAATTTACAGTACAAAAAAGGAAAACGAAGCGAAATGTACATAGAAATAATGATAAAAAAATATTAATAAACTGGATAATTAAATTTGTGAACTTTTAATATGTTATATTATACTTTCAGTTAACCTACAATCAAAGAATTGGTAGGGAACCTAGGTATCCGACTCTGACTTGCACTTGGTCGTTTTTTTTTTAATATGCCATAAAGAAACCAGCATGAACCAATAGGAAAATGAATAAAAAAATAGGACTATCTTAGTACAAAGTAGTAGCCCCAGTTAGAATATACTCGAACACAAGGGAATGGCCTAGGAACGGTTCGGCAACGTCAATATTGAACCAGCGCTGGTCCTGTTTGTGAGAAGAATAAATTGCGACCAGAAATTGTTCGCGTCGGGCGAATAATTTTCTTAACTGTCTTTTTCTTTGAAAACGATGCGCTGCTAACTTTTTGTGATCCTTGTATGACAAAAAGGTTTCGCTTGAACATAACAGATTAGTGTAAAAAGAATTTATTTAAATGATATTCAGAAAATATATAAAGATAATCCAGGATAGCAGTCGTGGTGCCAGTATGGTCATTTAATATTTTCATTTTGTGGTCTGGTTGTCGAGACAAAGCGCGGCGTTGGCTTCCACCATTTAACCCGCAATGTCTCCGAGATTCGGGGGAAAGTAAACAACGCAGTAACTAACTACGTTTCTTCTGCTTACCCTGCTTTTTGCGGGATAAATATAATTTGGTGGAAGTTGATATATTATATTTAATAGCGAGTTCCAGTTGCTTAATTGATTCGCAAGAAAACAAATAATAGAAAAATTAACAAAGAGTTTTACTCAGGTAAAGCCAGAACCGACCACTAGTTTTAGCATTAATTTATAAGTACAGATATAGTAATAAATATTTTATGTAATCCCCACATACATCTTCTAATTGTAAATTTGTCTAGACGAAGTTTTTAATCTAAGAGTGGATGAAAAATGTTAGACCATCATTTAGAAAAACCAATCGAGCTCGCTTCCAATTAATTTATCTTCAGAAACCGCAATTCACTACAATCTGCCAAGAGGGAATACTTCAGATAAGAGAAGATAGCTCATTGTATACCCATTCTACATATATATACCTACATATATTATATATACCTTGTTGGATATATATTTTATAATTATACTAAAATATGTACCAACTTACCAAGATTGTGGGTTCGATTCGAGTCCGCCACTCGACACGCAAGGCTTTGAGAATTCGGCGGCAAGTGGGGAGTGGAGTATTAACACTACTCTCTCTCTACCTATCCTGCTACATATGAATACGGCGTTGAAAAAACAAACATAATACCTACTATTTTTGCAATTTAATAAAAAAATATACTTTATTAAAACTGTAATCGTTTAAACATCATCTATGTTTTTATATTGTCGTTTGTAAATAGTCGTAAAAACACAAATGTTCCTAGCGATATCATATCATTGCATTCCAAGTATCGTAAAGGCAGAGTAGACTGGGGTGCAAGCAACCCCAGGCTTTAGGGACATACAAAATGATTATGAAATTTAATATTTTTTTAACAATATCGAAGTTGTAGGGACACGCCGTAAATGAATTCTATTCCTAAACAGAGATTAACTAGTTATTTTCATTTCCTCCTATGGTTATAGTACAAAGTGTAGCATTAAATCCCATCAGTCAACAAACAAGGTATCGGAAATCTGGAGAAAAGTGGAAAACAGGGTGTCTTAAAACTAAATTCTCTTTGCTTACTGTACTATATGCAGGATAAAGCGTGAAAGTATAAAAAAATTACAATTCCATTGCATATTGTACATGATATAAATAATTACATAGGTTGCTAAAATTTTATCACTAGAATATTTCTGTCTGTCTAGACGAAGCCTCGCGTTGTTTTATTGTCCAGTCTGAAGATTGAAGGATCTTGATATGTTAATAATATACATAAAGGAGCAATAACTTTTCTTGTAAACTCGAAATTTTTAAATTTGAAGCCAAAAGGCAAAGGCGCTTAAAATTCATTCATTCGCTCAAAAACACAATTTTTCATAAGCCAACTTTGGTTGTAATATAAATGATAGTCAATCTTGCTTGTTATATTTTACTTAATCCTAATAATAAACAATTATTATTTTAATATTAATTATTTATTATTAATTAATATTTAATTACAAATATGATACTTTGTAAGGATGGATGTTTTTTTCACTTTCATAGAACAAAAAGCATTAACGAACGAAACTGCGTTAAAATCTATCTTATTAATTTAATTTTAAAATAATAATCTCAAAAATAAACAGAGAAATACATATTATACTAGTATATATATAGGTACACGCGCCACCCCCCACATTTTACGTTGAAATTGCCCGTGTCGGCGACGATTGTGTCATTGCTTCCACAACACAACGCTTTATGGTTACTACCTAGTATTACTTTGAAAGCAGACACTATAATGATGCAGATATTGTAAGGATATTTTTTAAATTTTAAAATAAACGTATTAAAGGCCATTTTTTAGATTTTTTAATTGGTATTTCATACTTAGAAAAGACATATATAAGGGTTCCAAAGAGGCGCAGGTTCAAATCCCGCTACGTATTTATTAAAGGCCGTTAAAAAATTTAAATTAATATATTTACTACTTATAATAAGCTAAAATATTGCCGTCTGCAATTGTATTCAACACGTAGTGGGGCAGGCAGAGAGAACCTGAGAACCGAATGTTAAAACACCCCATTCCTCATGAAGTCACTTCCGCTCCTGGATCCGTAACTGGATGTCATCGAATAAAATATGAAGAATAGTTTGGGATCAATATTTTTTAAAGTATTTTAGTTGAAGAACGCTAAATGAAAAGAATAAAGAAAAGGGACAATTTGTTGATTATTTAAAGTTACAATATTATAAAGAAGATCTTTTCCTTTGTCTGGTTCCTCTTTAGATAAGGCTTGAATTGCCCTCGTGGTAACTTTTAATTAAATATCACACTCTCGACTATGGAAATTTGTTAAACGCTTCACGATAACGTTGTCTAACTTTAACACTTTCGAAACTACTATAGAAACTCCATATTAGTTTGGGAATACGAATACAAACAAATTAATAATTTGAAACTATTTACAATTTTATAAGTATGTTTAGATAATTTTTGTTATTATTGTTATATAATTGTTAAAATACTGTAAGCTGGTTATTGTAATTTTTTTTAAATAATCTCGAGATAAATGCTCTTGAGAGATGGACAAACGCACAACAAAGTGATCCTGCAAAGGTTCCAATTTTTACTTTTGAGCTACGGAACCCTAAAAGCGCCTTAGTATTCTACGGCTTGTTATTACAAATCTCAAACACTACCAATGTTTCCCTTTGTAGGTGTCTCTTATAAAGCATAATAGGTTAAGAATAATTAATTATAACTACGCATACTAAAACATCTAAACTTTCAAGTTATTACTGAAAATATAATAATAACAATTAAATTTTGTTTTTCTTCAAAACATTATAAGAGATGAAGCTATTAAAATCCTCTTTACGATAACTGTGACCAAATCACCGTTCGCCCATCAACGATTGAGTTTTTGTGGCTTTTCCAACGATCTCTGTTATCTAGGTCGACTATAAGAGTGTGTGTTGAAATCCAACTCAGATGACTCGTCTAAACTTAAAACAGGGTCAACAGATTCAATAAAATAAGAGAAATATTTCATTATGAAAAATCTATTTTAAAATGCACGCTGGGAAATATTAACTTTGCAATATAAAACCTAAATCTAACTTTGACTTTTAAAAATGAAGCTTTTATTAATATAATTCAAATGTTGATTATTCATAGATTTTATATTTCCCAGATCAATATATATTGAAATTAATATTATTCTTAAAGGGAGGGAAGGGAGAGGGAACCAAGTGTCAATTTACACTCTTTTCCATCGAGTGGAACTTAACGCCACGATTTGTCAAAAAGAGCGGGGAAATGAATACAATTCAAATTAAATCATCAGCGATCGAACTCACAACCGTCGTGTTAACAGTCAGATACTGTTCCACTGCACCATGACAGTTTGATCTTTGGAATGGAGATCAGTGAAGATTAAAATAACTAACTATGAATACACTGTATAAATAATATTTAAACATAAACTGAAGCTCGAGTAAAATAAAAAAAAATACTTCTGCCAAATAATGTATTATAAATTAAAGCTGTTTGTTTTTAAACTTGTTTAAGAACATGTTGTTCTGTGAAACAAGAAATAAATTCTTTGAATACAGTGAAAATGTAGTGTTTGAATTGAAACGAAAAGCTATCTAGAGTTCTTTAGTTGTTTATCTTCGATAGAGTTAAGTTAAAAGAATGAACTTGCTAACGCATTCTTTCGCTTCATTCGCAAATATCAATCTTTTGTGCTTTGGTTCAATATAATTTTTGACGAGGAAGAAATGAAGAAATACTTACTTTCATTTATAATTTACAATTTTTAAAGTGTTATTCCACACTTAGCAAAGAAAACTATTTTTAGAAAATATAAAAATGTAAACGTAGCGGGATTTGAATCGGCGCTTCTTGGAAACCGTCCAAGCGCTCTAACCAACTAAGCCATACGTTCTCATCGGGCTACGTCGAAATTCTTATGAAACTGTAGATAGTCCCTAGTCATTTCCCTATGGACAATACTAATATAGAATTTTCAAAATTCCTATGGGGATGGAAAAACGGAATTTATCTCAACGAAGTTGTGGTGTGAGCTGAACTAGGTCGTTTGAAATATTTAGTGCTAAAATTATGATATATTTTTTAACTGTATTTTAAAGGAGATATACTATTGTGAAGATATGGACATTCACAACTACTATTTAATTATATTTTTTTATTAACTATAATATTAAGTCTTTTTTTGTATTCCGCACACAACAGGGTAGGCAGAGGTACTGTTAAGAGACTCCATTAACCATTTTTCGTCGAATTCTGGAGGCATTGCGTGTTGAGTGGCGGAACTTAACGCCGCGTTTTGTCTAGATAAGAAATGAAAATATACATTTACTTAAATAAATATTTCATTACCTCGAGTGGGCATCGAACCCACAACTCTAAAATACTAATAATAATACTCTATAATAATAAATAATAATAATTATTATTATATTATATACGATATTCAACCGACGTGCACCGGCTCAAAC
>JAEBDU010010900.1:0-11165 GCA_016802625.1 Heliconius numata | reverse complement strand
ATTTTAGCTTCACACTGGATCCCTTGTATAGTATGATAGCAGAGGATTTAGACACCTAGTGTCGAAAATTGAGCGGAACGTAAGGAATTGAGTGTCTTTACTCAATTCCTTACGTTCCGCTCAATTTTCGTGAAATTAACTCGTTTCGGCAAGTGGGAATCGAACCTACAACCATCGACGGCCACACACCTTAATGAGTGCCAATAATATTTTTTTACTCACGAAACTTATTAAATTCTCATATAAGTATTCATTTTCATGAGAGAAAGACTAAGAAATCAGTTGACCTTCGGTAACAGTGTCAATGATGCCGTCGAAGGTCGTATGCAAGGCGTAGAAACTGAACTAAGGGCATGTTTGAAAATTTAAATTGTGGATGAATTGAAGGAGGCCTTCTAAGATAGTGTACTCGTAGAGTAGTGTTTGACATTCGTTGGGTAGAAAGCTTTCGACACTAGCAAAATCTTTCGTAATTTTGAGTTTAAATATTTTGTTTTAATTAAATAATCAAATATAAAAACCGAGAGCGACATCAGACTCGCTTCCCGAGGGTTCTGTACCGATTTCAGGATTGTAAGGCAACGGGAAGTACGACTTATAAAGGTACAAACATTTGCTGGCATATTTTACATTTCGTATGAAATGAACTGTAAAAATATCAATAATATTTTTTTTGCTTTTTGAATTTTTCTTCTTTATTTGTATTGTAACTTCTAACTTTGTGCCAAATTTCATAAGTGTAGATCCACAAGAACCTACCGTTAATAATATTCTATTTACTTTTTCATTCTACGATACAGTTTGTTATCTACTTCCAGGCCACAAAAGAAGTATGATAAGTTGCGAAATTAAACCCAGTATCCTATCCCAGTATTTCCCACTGTGCCACGATAGCCTCAATTACTATATAAAAACTATTAAAAAATTACATATACATATATATTTCGATTGAAATAATGTAGATATAGGAGTATATTCGATGCAAAATAGAAGACAGGTCAATATTTATTGCCGATCTAATCCCGGAACAGTCTTAAACTTCGACTGAATCAACACTTAGGATAATACAAACAGTATAGTCAAGTCCACTGAGAAATAGTTTTATAATAATAATCATTCAAATAACCTTTAAAATTAGAAAAAAAAATGTTTTTGTAAAACGAAAATGGCCATTTGTTTATAGTTGACCAAAAACAAATGTATGCAGCTTGAAATTACCACATTTCTCATTCCCCAATTTCTGATTGAACCTAAGACCATCGTGTAAATGTCCACCATCAATGTATATTCAAGAAAATTTTAATTTTATTTATACTCATTTAGCTGTTTTTTTTATTACTTCGAGTTTAAGAAAAAAGTTCATACTTCACTGCGTAATAACAAAAGTTATTTGAAATTCTTGTAATAACTTTGTGAATATTACTGTCTTTTGAAGCTTTATTTAAATACTTTCAATCCTTTATATTCAATTCAATATTTTCATATAACCAAGCTACAATATATATTTTAACGACTGTATTTTTCATATAATAACTAATATTCGTTCATCAAGGCATGTAAAAAGAACCCTAAAAACCCCAGTTGAACCCGCGTAGCGCCGTAGACTAAACATATGTTTGTTCTACGGCTCTACACTGTAAGCACGACGGTTGTGAGTTCGATTTCCACTCCAGAATTACACCACTCAACACAGTATAATAAATCGACATTTTGGCGACATATAGCGATCGGAGTGGAGTGTTTTAACACTAGGTTCCCTCCATGGCCTATCCTGCTTCGTGCGTAATACGGTTGAAGCTGAAAAACAAGACATAATTTCAGCACCCGAAGTATAAAAAGTAAAGTAACTAAAGAAGATCTGAAAATACTTTCTATTAAAAACAACATCCCTGATGATGGATCACAATAAAACAATAAATTGTTTATCTGTCTATTTTGAGGAACCACCGACAGAATTATTGTTTGGCTCTATTCCAGAAATTCGCAGGAATGTCTAGTAATAACACATCACTTGATCTCCAAATGCCAATATAACACCTAAAGTAAATGAAAAATATTTTGTTATTTTTATATTTAAATTTTCAAATTTATCATTAGGTCCGTCAACAACATAGGTTCGATTCCCCGACGGAATTAAATATTTATTTAAATTTTTATTTCCATTTCTTCGTGCTGGCGTTGAATTCCGCCACTCAATACGCAATGCCTCCAGAAATCGGCGGAAAGTGGGGAACGGGAAGTGACTTAATTATAAGGGAGTGTCCTAATACTAGGTTCCCTGGTTCCATCTGCCTACCCTGCTACGTGTGGGATACAGAGTGAAGCTGAAAAAAAATCTATAATCATTTATAAACAGCCTACAGCAGATATAAACCACAAAAAGAATTCTCAATTTGTAACAATGAGAGTTTAATGGAAAGAAAATTTTTATGAAAAAAAAATTAGGACAGAATATGAACAATTACGCTTGTAAATGTTCAGCTTCTTGGTAATAAAAAAAAGTTAATACAATTATGGTGTAATGGTGGAATGTTCTTGGAAATTTTCTTTTTATACCAGGTTGTATTAAAGGTAGGTATTGTATTGGAATTAGGTATTCGTAATGTCAATATTCTGTTTCTAGTAGTTCTATTTTTTTTAGTAGCTTCACGCTGTATCCCGCACAGATCGGGATAGGCAGAGGGAACCCAGTGTTAAGACCCTCCACTCTCCAGTTTCCGCCGAATTATAAAGCCATTGTGTGTTGAATGGCGGAACTCAACGCCAGAACGAAGAAACATATTCATGCTTTAAAATATTTAAAAATTATTTGTTTTATGCAAATCGGAGTTATTTATTAATTTTCTTTACATATTATCAATGAAAGAGCCGCTTAATGCAATTGAATTAATATATTATAACAGAAAGTCGGTTCTTATTGTCGAATTCATCAATTTTCTCTGGACGTACAGAGATGATATTTATTAATAGCTTTTAATTTTACTGTAGTTGATTGTATTCTATTATAATTTTATACAATGTATTGAACTATTATTTATGTTTATAGCTTATTTAATATGTGTCATTTATATGACATATTAAATAAACTATTCATATAAATAATAGTTCTCTACATACAAAATAACAACAGATTATTATTACTATTATCATTTACAATATAAAATAATTTAATATTAAAACTTGGTATCATCAAGAGAGACTGGCAGAGCTGGTTAGAGCACTTTCCGTTGACCTAACTCGAGAAAACTTGGCACTGAGAGCGACCTTGGCGTGTAAAAGTGTGGAAGTATTATTCTTAATTTTATAAAACGTGTGGATAAAGTTAAAATCTTGTTAAATAATAAATATATATAGTTGTATTTTTTTTAGTTTCGCTTTAAGTTATTTGTTGCTATATTATTGTAAAAGTTCATATAAAACCTACCCTAGTAGTATCTTCGTGAAAATGGAAAAAGCATGAATCCATCCTCACAAACTTGCATATTTATTAATATTATAAATATGTAGTAAAATAAACATAAATATATTGTGAGTATTTAAATAAATAATAAAACATAATTCATACTTTAATAAGAATCTCTTCTTTTAACTATTCTAACTTTACTAATTTTATTAAGTAATATATTATAGTCTACAAGTGAAAAGTAATTGAATTGTATAACCAAAGTTATCCACATATATAGTCGTACATTATAAAAATTTTATCTTCTGAAATTGAATTGAAATTCTCATTAACTTTAATATTAAAAGTAATTCCATAAGCCTATATAATAAAATTATTAAAATATTGAGAATACATTCGATGAAGGTTAATCTTTGTAGCGGTAACGTAATTCCACTCAATAAGCGTTTTCAATATATATAATGGATATTATATTAGGAGCAATTCAATTTTTTACTTATGACCATTATCTATGGACGTTTTCGATAAAATATTAAATTATTTATTTAGTCTTCCTCATTATGTACACGCATATAGTATTTTTTTTTGGTTTCACGCTACTTCAGACTGTACAGCTGTAGGGGTAACCTGGGGTGTTAAGACACTCTGTTCTTTTTAAGGCACTTCCGTTCCCCATGATACGCCGAATTCTGGAGGTATTACGTGTTGAGTGGCTGAACTCAACGCCGCGCTTTTTTTTAGCATCACGCTGTATCCTGCACAGGGCAGGATAGGCTTCTGCCTAGGGGCACATGCGTGTAACTGTAAATACATCACGTTTTGGGTTTGATTCCTATTAGTGGAAACGAAATATTTAATATTTTCATTTCTTCACTCTGATGTCGTGGCAAGACGCGCCTCCTCTCTCTAAAGAATTCTAATGAGAAGAATTCTGGAGGCTTTGCGCAGCATTGGAGGCAATTTGGAGGCATTCTGGAGGCAGACGGGATGCAGCGTGAAGCTAAGAAATATATAAAGATAAATAATTAAGTAATTCAAGCAGGCGAAGCCGCAAAAAGATCGCTTGTATATAACAAAATGGACATAATCATATTTTCAAACATGTTCGTAAACCCACCACAATAACACAAATTATACGTTCTAATTAAAAGATCATGCTTTGCCGAATACCACAACTAAACGTAGTGTTGGCAATAACAATTACCTTATTAGCACTAATATCTGCTCGAAATATTGGTAATGATTCATAAGGATTTATTAACTGTTCAGTTAGTTTTTTTTTTTCAGCTTCACGCTGTACATGTCTGCTACGTAGACAGAGGGTACCTAGTGTTAAGACACTCCACTTCCCACTTTCCGCCGAATTTCGAAGACATTACGTGTTGAGTGGTGGAACTCAACACCGCGTTTTGTCTTCTTTTAATCTAAACAACTTGTTTAACTTAACACAAAGTTCCCAGGTTCCTCTGCCTGACCAGCTATATGCGAAATACAGCATACAAGCTAAAACAACAAAAAAAACAACTATTATTATCATTTATGTGTGTAATTATCGATTCAAACATAAAGAGCATAATATATTATTTGTTATTTCAATTATGAACAGATACTAGGTAGGTAGGTACATCGTAGTCGATGTATCATAATATAATGATACTCATCAAATATTCCATCTACGTCATTGTTTCTATTTATCGTTCAACGTTTATTGCTAGTAATAATATAATTGAATAATAACAAACTAAACATAAAATGGACAGACGGACAGACTAGAGTAAGACCGGGATAGATGCCCCAATTGGGGGGGGGGGATACATATCCCACTTTCTAAAACCCACCAAAATAAAAATTGGGAACGTTTTGTTAATACGTTCTACAGGCACGTAGAGTAAGACCGGGATAAATGCCCCCATGGGATACATCCCACTTTCTAAAACCCACCAAAATAATTGGGAACGTTTTGTTACTACGTTCTACATATGCCCTCCACTCTTTCCACATAATATGTTATGCAGGATGAATTATTTTCGCTTTTATGAGCGAATATATTTGCAGCGAGCTAAAAATGGTTGAAAATTTAAAATGTTAATATTTATTGCTTTGTAACTTAATAATTATATGGTTTATTATTACGTCTTCAACATAATAATTAGACCACTAAAGGCACAAATGTGAAGAGAGGAGAGAATCATAGATTTTAGAATTTTTCTTAGAAGGGAGAGGAGAGAATCATGGATTTTTTAAATCTACATATAACTGACTCTGATTTTTCATCTTCACATAAACCTACAGTCACAGCATTTTTCGTACGTTGTTTCAACAATAGTTCAATCACTAATAATATGTAAATATATACTAAAAATTACATTTACATAAAATATAAATACTATTTATTTTTAAGCTTAAGATTTTGGATAAATTATATTATTGTCTTTCTATACAAACATACCTTATGGAAAACTTGTGGAAAACTATTATCGATATTTCTACCATTTTGACATCATATACCGTACCTGACAGCTGAACCTAAGGTCATAGAAAGACAAACAAAACTTTCATCAATCTTTGTCTCATTTATAACACAATAGAACCATGGTGGTGTAATTTAAATAATAACCACCACCACATATCAACATCATAAACACAAATATTTCGACTTTATCGAAGAATAATATCAACCTAGCCTTAAATGGAAATCATTTTACTTCGTCCTCATATACAATAACCTCATATATAATATGCTATATAATTCGTCATATATAATTCGTCCTCATATATAATATGCTATATCAGATTTAGAAAAAATATTTTTATTGAATATTGCAAGAGATTAACATAGAGTTCTAAATGAAAAACTGAAAAAAAACTAATATACAGTAAAAGATGTTCAAAGGAGGCTTATAATTTACAGGCAAGGATATCCCCCCTCCACATGTAAGTAAGTGGATGTATTCCATAAATTAGGTAATTCTTTAAAAATATTTGCTGTGAGAAAAGGTGTCTCATGGACTACCACGTCAGTATAAATGTAAAAATTACGCCACGTCAGTTGCAGAGGGTTAAGTGCCTGTGGAGAGTTGGCTAAGGACCAACACTATTTGTTACTGAAGTTGTTTGAAGTGCAATAATGTAATAATTTAGCATTTAAGCGTTGTCAGTAATGGTTTGAGTGCTTACTATGAGTAGATTTAAAATTTTATATATTTCTATATAAAAGAAAGTATTTTTATCTCTCAGCTTCAGGCTGTATCCCACATGTAAAAACGTAGACAGAGGCAGCCTAGCGTTGATATTCCGTACCACATTTTCCACCGAATTCTGAAAGCATTGCGTGTTGAGTGTTGGAACACAACGCCGCACTTTGCCTTGACACCAGAGCGAAGAAATGAAATAGTTCTAAGTCAACGCAATCAAAATATACGAAATTAGTTGTGCTAACATTGGTTGATTGTGATGATTTGATGATATTTAAAATATTATGGTAAAGTTAACTACAAATTATTGATAACGAGGTCATTTTGGGTAATGTATAACTCATGTTATACAAGATAACGGAATTAAACTACAGTTGTGTTTAACATAAAATGTCCCAATAATTTTGATTATTATAAAATAATGTTTTATATAGCTTTCGCTTCCTCACTCTGTTAAGAACACGCGCGGCGTTGAGTTCCACACACTTTATATTATTTATAGGGACTGAACGAAGGTTCGGTTTCGCCCAGCTTCGGCCAAAAATCACAGTTTCGGCCATAGTTTCGGTTTCGACCGAAAAATTATCGCTTTTGTTAAAAAACTATCTTTCAAACAGGAAACAAGAGTTAAGCTAAGTCAATATGTCGTGATGATGTAGACGTTTCATATGGCGTTCCTCAAGCTTACGTTTTAGGGCCTACGCTTTTTCTTATTTACTTCTAAATCAGCTCTGTAATATACAACTCAGAAATGCGAAAGTTTTTTCGTACGCTGATGATACAGCTGTTTTTTTATTGGTAACTCTTGGCTTGATGTTCAATTTACTGGTGGACAAGGCTTAGTAAAACTATATTACTAAAACAAACTTTATATGTTTTAACCCATAAATGGTTTTAATATTAAAATACATCTCTGTGTTGATGGCAGGAATTTAAATTGCAATTATCTTAATTTACCTAGTAATCAAAAACATATTTACATTGCTTATTTGATTTCTTTCCTTTATTTTTTTTAA
The DNA here is from genome assembly GCA_016802625.1 of Heliconius numata. Classification (NCBI taxonomy): domain Eukaryota; kingdom Metazoa; phylum Arthropoda; class Insecta; order Lepidoptera; family Nymphalidae; genus Heliconius; species Heliconius numata. The sequence goes on along the minus strand of JAEBDU010010900.1, from coordinate 3,552 downwards.
AACAAATATATATTTCTCGTATAGTATATAATCCACATAAACAATCATAAATATAAACTTTTAACCTTCTCGATATCATAATAATATCTTATTAGAAGTACTAACTGAAGATATTGAAATTGAATAAATATTATATTATTATTTAGTAAACAAGACGGTGAACGCTTTCTAATAAAATGGAAATCAAAAGGTCGTCCATTTGTATACAATTAAAATTAAAAGAATACAGAAACATTATTATAGAATGACAAATAACATTTTTTTTTATTTTTTAAATGAATTTTATGAAAGATATATTTCATGAAGAATTAATATATTTCACCATTATATGAAATTGTTTCATTTAAGTGACTTTATATTTTTTTTAACTTGTCGTCGTCCTTTAAAATCAAAAACATCTTTCTTAAGACTACTATAATTGTAAGTGTATTTATTTTCAAAATTTTTATAAATTATTATTACGCACTTTTGTTAAAAGCTAAACTATCTATAGCAAAAATAAAGTAAACAAACGAGGGAATATAATAATTATCTACGGCCAAGAAGCGATAAACTTGTGTCATTGGTTATAATATCATTTGTATAAACAATTACTTTACACAAAATTAATATTAAATACCATACTAATAAAGTTATATCAATTATTTTTTTTTAAATTAAGCGAGCTTTACGCTGTATCCCGAACAGAGTAGGGTAGCAAATGGAACCTAGTGTTAAGGCACTCCCTTCCGCGCTTTCCGCCCAATTATTCAAGGCATTGCTTGTTGAGCTGCGGAACTCAACGCCGTGCCGCCAGAGTGAAGAAATGAAAATATTAATAAATCATAATTCATTGCCTCAAGTGGAGATCGAACCTACAACCGCCGCGTTACGTCCTGGTATCAAAAATACAAATAATACATTTCCCTTAACCAAACTTTAAAGAAATGTAACATCCATTGCTTATTTATTACTAAAATATCTTCACAAGACTAGAACAACGCGCGTAATACAAGGCCAAGTTTATTGTCTCTGCTCACATAACGTGAGGTCATTGTCGATAGTAGACACCTATAAGTGGACAATCTGACTAAACGATAAAACGTCGACCTCGTACTCCGTACACATCTATAGCAGCTAACGTATAGAACATTGGTCTGTCTGAACGAAATGATATTATTCGTATTTATGGTTAGGTTAGTGTAGGTTCTCTCTGCCTACCCTGCTGCGGAATACAGCGTGATGCCAAAAAATCTAAGCTAATTTTAAACCTGCATTTGTTTTTAAATTCAATTTGGAGGAAATGTATGCTTATATACATTTCTTCCGAGTTCAATTAAACTAATATATAATTTCCGAATTTGATTAGGCTAAATGAGACATTGACAGTGTCTGTATCAATCCTTTGAATTTTTTATATGGATAAAATTTTGTGGACGATTTATGGTTTAATTTTTAAAAAACAAAATATTATTAATAATTACTTTATAATCAAAAATATAAAGTATATATTTAACAAATTCCCAATAATAACAGCTCTAACATGTTATAACAAGTACAAAATGTAAACAACATAAGTATATATATTAGCTTACAATATATAACAGATTTGTCTAATTGAAGTGACAGCCACTGATACAACAAGCTTTACATGTCTAGAGCAGACTGCCCTTGTCAATTTTACACTCTATATTTACAATAGTATACGATTACATACGAAATACACGTGTATTTTGTCCTTTCATTTAAAAAACGTAATGTTTTTTGACAGCTTCACGCTCTATCCCGCGTGTAGCAGGGTAGACAAAGGTAGTCTAGTGTTAGGATACTCCGTTCCCCATTTTCCTTCGAACTCCGGAGGCACTGCGTGCTGGGTGGCGTAACTCAAAGCAGCGCTTGGCCTCATTACCAGAGCAAAGAAATGAGGTATATTACAATAAATATTTTGACATATAAAGAGGATATAAAAATATTTTTATAATAATAATATTAAAATACATAGTTTATTAACATTATTTATTATACGAGTAAATTATGGAAAAAAAGTGTAATAATCGTTACTATTTCTGCTTTTTTTTTCATCTATGTCCAGTAAGCCATAACATGTTATGGCCAATTTAATGGGTGTCTTTATGACGGGCCTGAGTTACTTATATACTAAAGTATAAAAGTATAAAGTATATACTAAAGTATATAAGTAACTATGGTGCTAATCCCATTGCGAACACTATGAAGTTGCTTTCAATTGTGATCGAAATTAATTTCTTTTCTATTTAATTGATATAAAGCTTTTATAATTTATTTTATATAAAAATTATATTCCATTGAAAGGCCCTCGTGGCGAACAGGCACAAGACTTCATTTTAACGGCAATTAGACTCTATTTGATAAATATATCAGTCGTCAATTCAATGAGAAAACTAACTACTTTTAATTTATTGAATTTTCTTTCACTCAATACAATATAAATAAAATAAATAAGCAAATCAGGCAGAGGGAGCTTAGTGTTATGACACTCGCTCCCATTCCACCGAATCCTGAAGACATGTTCAGTAGCGGTACTCAACCCCGTGCTTTACTTCGACACCATAAGGGACAAATTAAAATATATAATATTTCATTTCCTCGAGTGAGAATCGAACCCAACTAGATATTATTCATAATATATAATTTTAAAGCTTTAATAGAAAAAATACTTACATAATTTTAATATATTCCTTAATAAAAAGCTGCACGCTTTTCTATAACTAATACATACATGTACCTACGGAGTTATTTATAGAGTCGTCTGATCAAGTGTTTATTCTCCACCGCTTCCTGAGAGATAATGGGATGGTCTCATGTTCTACTGTAGATACGACAAAATGGATCATTTTCTTAAGCTTGCTCTCCAGAAGAACAAAGATTTAGTCATTTTATATGCTCGTTAAAATAGTGGAGTAGCTCGTAGGTGCGCAAGTGCGAGACAGGCTGTGGGTTCGATTTCCGCTCAATGAAATATTTAATTTTTCAATTCTTTGTTCTGGCGCTTTATTCGACTCGTAATGCCTTCAGTGTTCAACGGAAAATGGGGAACGGAGGGTCTTCCTACTAGGTTCCGGAGAGACAGGAGGGGGAAAGCGAGAAAGAGAGAAGGCACTAAGTTCCCTCTGCCTATGCTTTAGACAAGATACAGCGTGAAGCAAAAAAAACATTATTGGGTGTTGTATTCTCTTCCTATATTTTAGCAAATTCGTAACCAAAATGAGTAAATGTATTTAGTTCAGTTTAAAATTTTGACAATTTTTATGAGACTTTGCATAGAAATCAATATAGAATTTTCGAATTATACTCATGAAACTTTTCCTTTTCAAATAGATTGTAGGCAGCATAAAAAGCAAATATATTTTTTTCAGAATATTTTTTCATCAGATTGTTTCAAATATTTTAAGCAAAAACGAATATAGTAAAATACATATATTACAACCTACCTATTACTCAAAAAATATGCTAATATACACGCTGTTAAATATGTAACACTTTTCCAAACATCAAAGGTTCGTATTCTACCTGAAAAAAAAACCTTTGAAAAAT
>JAEBDU010010897.1:1338-31230 GCA_016802625.1 Heliconius numata | reverse complement strand
AAACACGACACCTACAGGTGTTGAACAAAGAAATAAGTAATTTAACGGAGATCCGGATTATCGTTGATCTGTTTCTTGATGCGTACCAAGATGGCGGTGTACCACTGGTCGAGGCGGGATATGCTGTCGTAGGTTTTAACGGACTCGGTGAACGCGTCTATGTTTTGCTCCTCGAGGTGCTCGATTAGTTCCTGTAATATAATAAACAAGTGTTTGAGCTTCACGCTGTATCCCGCATATGGCGGGGTTGACAGGAGGGTACTTAGTGTTAAGACGCTTCGTTCTCCACCTCTCAATTATAGACATTACGTGTTGAGTGGTGGAACTCAACGCCACGCTTTACTAAAACGGACCAAACGGCCACTCCCTCATGGCCTCTTATTTAATCTAAACATAATCTATACATATAATAAGACATGTTCTCACTGACTGAGGTAAGACGCACGCACAGTCTTATTCGCTGAAGGTAGAAACATAAAATTTGGACAGATGTTTATATTCGTAATCATATTATATTATAAAAAAAAATTATAAATAAAAACTGACCTTAATAAGCTTACACTCCCTTGTATCAGCAAATGCGGGGTACAACCCACAATACTTTTCAACGGCGTGTTGGGCATTCAAAATGTCGACGCAAAGATGGCATAATGCAGCACGGAACATATATTCCTTTGCACTATACTTTAGAAGACTATTGTCCAAAGACGATTTGGCTATCTGGTGAGAAAATATTAATATTAAATAAATAAATCAGCTTCATGCTGTATCCTGCACACAACAGAATAAGCAGAGGGAACCTTTTAAGACACTCTATTCCCCTTTCCAACGGATTCTGGAGGCATTGCGTGTTGAGTGGCGGAACTCAACGCCGCTGATAAATAGAAATATAAATTTAAATACATATTTAATTTCTTAGAGTGGGGATCAAACCCACAAATAATTGATTTTACAGTCTCAGTGCCTCAGCGCTACGACTATTAGTCCAGTAAAAAAATAAGAAAAAAGAAGCTTCACGCTGTATCCCGAATATAGCAACATAGGCAGAGGGAACCTACTGTTAAGACACCCCGTTCTTTAATTTCCCCCAAATTTGCGAGATTATACGTGTTAAATGGTGGTACTCAACATTGTGCTTTCTCTATCAGAGCAAATATAACCCACAATTATCATATTTAAAGTCCAATGCTGTTCCGCCGAACTACGACTGTCACAAACAATACAATTCTTCGGTGTCCTTATATAAAGGTAAACTGTATAGATTTTTTTTGATATCTAAATAATCGTAATTTGTCTTTAACACTGTAGAATCTAACTGATCCAGTTATATCAAAGACCAGAGGGTGTCGAATTATTAAGATGCTTTTTCCCGTATGTTGAAGACAGAGGGACCCAGGGCTTTTAAGACACTTCATTCATCACACACAAAGTTTCTGAAATGGGTTTTAGGTTCACATACAAGGTAGTGGACCTTAATTTTTTTTAATGTTTTCCAATAAAGTAGTAAATTGAAGTCACACTTACTTGCTCATAAATCTGTATAGCTTTATCATAATGCTCCAACTGAGCGGCGTATTGGGCCAGTTTCAGCATACACTTGTTTGCTGAAGAAGTAGATTCTTCTCCGCGGAAGTAGTCCGCAGCTTGTTCGTAGTGTTGCATTGCACGTGCGAGGTCTACGCATTCCGTTTCGTAGAGTTCTGCTATGTTCTGGTGTTAAATTGTAGAGAAAATATTAATATTAGAACTTGGCACCCAAACCTTGTTGTAGCCTTAAGTTATTCTGATGTACATATATTGTATAAACAAAACAGTATATAATAAAATAATTCAGCTTAACACACAGGGATATTACATAGAGAACCTAGTGTTAAGTGTCTTAATTTCATTCCCCACTCTCCAAAACACTCTTCACGACATTGCATGCTGAGTGGCAGAACACAACGTCGCGCTTCATCCAACAGAGCGAGCATATGAAAATATTTAAAACATAATTATTCCCACAAATGAGATTAAACCCACAACCTTCGCGCATAGCGTTAGACGTTATATCACTGCGTCACAGGGAGCAATAAGCATTTATATAATGAATTCGAAAGTTTCTTATATAACATACCTGATGCTGCTTAGCAGCTACAGTGAACCGACCCATGTCGGTGTAGATTTCGATTGCCTTCAGTAGACAAGATACTGCCTCTGTAAGGGAAATTTAAAAGATATCTAATAAAAATATTTCTAATATAATACGTAGCTCTATATGTTATACAGCTAGACTAAGCGAAAGAAAATTTTGGCGCAGTTTGGACGAATTCGGCTAAAATCAATGATTTTGCTTTCATTTGAAGATAAACTTATATTTTTTTCAGTTTTACGCCGTATCCCACATATGGCAGGGTAGGGGTAGATGTTAAGATACTCCATTTTCCACTATTCGCCGAATTTTCGAGGCATTGCATGTTGAGTGGCGGAACTTAACTCCGCGCTTTTGTATTAGTACCAAATAATAATAAATGTCCCCAAGTGGAAATAGAACCGAAGGATAAAATATAAGGTATCAATTATTTTTCTTATTAATATGTCTATAGGACTTTCAAAATTCCTGCAAAGCTATGCAATGCAGAGAACAATTTTCATTAAGATAGCTCTATATTCATTTAATTAATCTAATTTGCATGAGCATGAGGACCCCCAGAGGGCATGTATGAAGAGGTTGATGACCGTGGACGAGGTGAAAGAGGTTTGTAGAGACCGTAACGTTTAGTGCTTCGTTCTTCCCCGCTCGGGATAAAGCGTGAAGCTAAGTATGTATGTATGTAATCTAATTTGTAAATATTCGATTGATGCATTTATTTCTTATTTTATTAAACCTGTGTTAGATACAGTTTTATACACTATACATCTTTCAGTGCATGAAACTGTGCCATACGATCTTTTAATTAAATTTATTTACGGTAAAAGGCAAAGCGCGGCGTTAGTTCCGCCACTTAACACGTAATGTCTCCAAAATTCGTCAGAAAGTAGAGAACAGTGTCTTATCACTAGTTTGCCAGGTTCCCTCTGCATATCCTGCTATGTGCAATGTAATAGCGTAAAGATACAAAATTTTAAAAAAATCTGAAGAGTTTGTTTGGTGGCTTATTATGCGTGTTAATAATCAAGGAAGTACTGATTTGAATGCAAAAATCTTTTAAATTAAATTGAATTTGTATATTACATCACGTTTGTCATTTACATATGGGTTCACGCTGTATCCCCAACCTGCGATCAGAGTTACCTACTCACACTTAGAATGTATGTATAATATGCAACTTTCCATTATTTTCATTTTGCAGGACAAAGCCGCAGGTCTCAACTAATTATAAATATACGTAAAAATAGCTACTAAAGAAAAACAAGCATAATAATCTAACCAAACAAACTATAATGAATCGACCACACGAGATGGTCGATTGGTCATCGCGTCGATGACCAATATCTCGTGTGGCCTTGTACGGCTGAAGTGCACAAATTTTCCTTAGTAAAATATTTGAGAAAGTTATTAACAATAACATCTATTACCACTTTCACACAGCAGGTTACGCAGAGGGAACCTAGTGTTAATATACTCCATTCCTCATATTCCGCCAAATTCTGGATTTTTCCGAATTCATTTTGTGTTGAGTGGCTGAACTCAACGTCGTTGTGTCCAGGGTTTACATTGATAGTATTTTTAAAATAATTATAATGTTTAATAACTAAAAAAACCCACTTCCATCGAATCATATAATCAGAACTTAGCTAAACACATCAAAGTAAATATAACAAAAAAAACAGTCGAATTTATGACCACCTTACGGATATCGGTTAAAAAGAACCCTCATCAACAAATAAAATTTTAACTTTTAAAGTTTTCCTATAAAATTGTCGGTTTTCACATGAATGTGAACATCTAAAGGGGCTATGTAAAATGAATGAGAAGATTGCGCCGCCTAGTATGTGCCACGTCTGCGTCTCTCAGTTAATATCGGTAAGTAGGTTATTGCCCTTATGGCATATTACTCTAATAAATTTAGGACAAATTAATGCAATGACACACTATGGTAACTAGTGACTGCCAAAATATTCTAGCGTACGAATATGTGTGCTATTATGGTTCGGTTAATGGTGGGTGGGAAGGCAAATGGAACCATAGTGTTAAGACTCTGTTTCCCACCCATTGCGTGTTAAGTGACGGAACTCAACGCCGCGCTTCGTCTTGTTACCGAGAGAGTAAACGAAAATAATTTATTCTCTCAAGTGGAAATCAAACCCACAACCGCAGGGTTTAGAGTTAGTCAGAGATGACGATGACCCCTAAATAAATGATAAATGCAATAAGCCTCAAAAATAAATTGAGGCCGAAATACCAGTCTGGCTAGACTGACAATTGATCTTAAATGGGGCATGGTGGTAGAGCATTCTCACATAGTTGCCAGTTCTACATCCCATAGTTATCAGTTCATATTAGACTAGAAGGATATTTTTTTTCCTGTTATATAATTTTTTAACTTACACACTATATATGATATATTTTTTAGTTTCTCACTTTACCCTGCAGCAGGGCAAACAGACTGAACCTAGTCTCAAAAGATTCCATTCTTTCATTTACATCTGAATTCAATGCATTGCATATTGAGTGGCATTACTTAACTCTGTACCTTATCTACCAGAATAGAGAAATGAAGTAATTCCTCCTAAGTCAGTCCCCACTATACCACAATGATCTAGATTATAAATATTTAAAAAACAAATACCAACCATTAGGATCACACTTCTTATAACAATTAGAAGCATCAACAAAGTTTGTAGCTGCATCATGACGGACTCCAGCCTTCAGGTGCAGTTGTGCTGCGTTACAGAAGGCCTGTCCAGCTTGAGGCCACTTTTTGGCCATCTTGAAAAGATTTGCTGCTCGGAGATAGCAGTCGACTGCTTCTTCTACTTTTACTGATCCACTGATAGATAAATGTAGTATTAACAATTTATTACAAAAGAAACACAAGTAGTTTGCAATTGTTAGATATTTTTATAATTAAAAATATGGCTTTTGCATTATCAAATCGAGAAATTAAGGTGGCATGACTGCCTCACCCTCTAAAAAATTCTTAAATAAGTTTTTCTGTTCAATATCTGGATAATTACAAATCAACATGAAGTATGGCCAATTAAGTTTCCATTGTACTTTCATCATGAATTGTAATATGAGAAAAAACTATAAACCCTCTTAAGTATATGCAAATATTTTATCCAAGAAAGATAAAAAGAAAAGTCATCCATACATTTCACTGACCTACTTGACTTCCTTTTATTAAAAAAATTAGTAAAAACCACAAGAGATTCTAAATTACAAACGAAAAATTGTAAATTAAATTATAAAAATTTGTAAATTAAATCTTAAAATATAGAAATACACTTTTTAAGTGTATGTTGTAAATTTTCTTTATTTAATAAAGAATTGCAATAAAGAAGAATAAGAAAGATTAATAGCTATTGTGAAATTACCTATGATTCATGACCCATTGAGTGGGAAATGCTTTTAATTTTGATTTTACAATCAGATACACTTTCAATGTAATAACTTAGCCAATTTTTAAAATTTTCTAAAGAAATAATATGTCTTAATAAAAACAAAGTTAATTAAATTTTTTAGATGAGATTACAACACTTCTTCTAGCTTATATACGTCAAGAATTGTCTTCAAATTAATAAAAGTAATGGAAAATAAGATACTAAAATATTAATTAGGCTAATATCAACAAAATAATGACCAATCATTGTTCTTACCCGAACAGTGATCCCAGGAAGGTTTTCGAAGAGTTCAGCTTTTTCTCGGCCTCCGCCATCAGCTGCATCGCTTTTTGCTCGTTGTCTGCCATTTTTATGGCTTTTTACACTAGTAACAACAAAAATTTACCTACAAATTTAGAGAAAATTAACAATTTATTGACAAAATGTCGTCACTCCTCCCGACTGAAAAACCCCGTCGCTGTCATCGATTTGTTGAATGTTACCAGTATGTATAAAAGTCAATACGTTTCATACATGTAATATAATTTTTATGTACGATAGCTTATAAATATTTGAAGATTCTTAAATATTTGAATCATTAAATTTATTACAATAGTTGCTTTAGTTTCTTATATTTTTAAGGAATTTAAATATATGAATTTTTAAAAATATTTTATATGTATGTGTTTCATGTATATTAATCGAAAGTTCAATTTTTCGATTCGATTTTCAATGTCAAAGTTGCCATATAAATAAAATTATTTGAATACAGTGTACTAATGTTAAAGTACAGTTAAATTTTAGTTTCAGGATAAAAATCAACTTTCTTTTATATCCTTACACCATAAACTTCTAAATAGAATTATTACAGTTTCTATACGTAATAAGAGGCCGTCGTGGCGCAGCGGCACAACAACGATGTGACTGTAACGCGAGGGTTGTGGGTTCGATCCCCACTCGAGGAAGTGAAATATTTATTTACGTTTATATATCCATTTCTTCGATCTGGTGTCGAGGCAAAGCGCGGCGTTGAGTTTCACCACTCAACATACAATGCCTCTAGAATTCAGTGGAAAATGGGGAACTTAAGTGTCTTAATTCCTATTAAGTGTCTTAACACTAGGTTCTCGAAAACTAATAAGTATAATACGAAGTGAGAAGATAGAAAAAAATTGTATATACAGGGTGGAATTGTCAGCGCCACTTTAAATGAAACCACAGTTTTAACTACTCTATAAAAGCCTAATATAATTCGGAAAAAAAATAATTCCCAAAAATGAAAAAGTTATTTTTTCAAACAAAATAAATAATAAAATTATCGTTTTAAAATAAAACGCCATTTGTAAAGTATAACATAGGCACGCACACACTTACCTGTCAAATCGGAAACGTCGCATACGTATGTGTGCGTCACACGAAATACAGGTATGGATAAAAATCGTGAAATGAAAAAAAGTCCTACGTCCAAACTGTTGAGGTACCTTGATTAATTTCTTAGGTGTGGGTTTGAAATATATTACCATATATGCAGTTTCAATAAAAGAAGCGCTGCCTCTTCCACCCTGTATAAATAATTTAAATAATCTTTATAACTGAAGACGACACATTGTGTGAAATATTTTTTTATTATTAAGCAACTTTGCTATGGTTTTCTGAAAAGGAGCTACATACCGAGTAAACTGTACCAAAACATACTGTTTGATAAAATATCAAGTTTCATTTTTAATAATTGCATTGCCTTGTTCTGAAAACGAGGCAGTGTGGCGGTAATTTCCGCATTCAATTATTAGCGAATTCTCAATCATAACACACTGCTAAGACTTAAGAGCAGCGTGGAGCTAACAAGACTTTAATTTTTATTTCATAATCTATATTTTTAAAAATTTCTTAGCTTTAAATTTGTATATCTGTTTGTGGCATCAAACTTTAAGTCTAAAATTTTATCAGAATATTTCAGCTTATTTAATAGCTTTTTTTTTAACATTCAATCAGTAGAAAGTTTTATATTTTTGACTATTAAATTTAAAAGAGAAGTAAGGCACAAAGTCTTAACTTTTAGATTATTTATCTTTAATAAATTAATTAAAAAGTAGGATATAGCAGTGATAGTAAAAAAAAGTCACAAAATAACTTTAATTATTTATTGTATTATACATATCCCGCTACTATTGCGGTGTAACAACACACATACACTTCAAGCTTGGATGGATTGTCTTCTACAAATACTTATTACAATAGAAAACAATCCATTTTTAACAAAAATATATATTTCTATATAACATGGGGTACATTTGTCTTACAAATAAGAGGTTATATAGATATTTTAGGATATACATAACTGTTTTAACTTCTAAGTAGCTAGGTAAAAATTGCTTTTAACGTCTAACTTACTTTCATATTATACGGTGTTATACTGAAAATTACTCGACTATATCTTATTTTTTTGGCTACAATATCTTTTTATTTTGTAATTTAAATAAATTTCCGAACATATCACTCATAGGGTGAAGTTGAGAAACTTTCTAGAAGTCACTATGAGTATCGATATTAATATATCTAACAGAAACACTACCAGCATTAGACATTTATTTACGATAAGACTTTACATTTATTATGATATTTATTAATAATCTGCTTTTAATATATTTAAAAGGACATTATGACTCATCAAAAACGCTATGGTACATATATGTACTAAATAGTGAAATTTTCTTTTCATTTGCGGTATATTTTAAATACATATATTTTGATCGGTCCGCAAATGCAAAGACTAAACCGTTACTTAAAAGTATTGTCATTGGAATAGATTATATATGTATTAGAATGTTAATTTTGATGCCACTACTTAAGATGACAGATATCTATAGATAAAAAAATATTAATGTATTCTGAAGGCTGACGATGGACCCTGCGATGAAAAAACATAAAAATAAATTAATAAAAAAAAAACAAAAAATACAGTACTTAAATCATTTTATTTATTTCATAAATAAACTAAATTGGGTGTCTAAAGGCACGACATCTAGCTAGACATAGCAGAGGATATTTACATAAAAAAATACCATATAATATTGATTAGAATGCTCAAAATTAAATGTACAACTTAACGATTTTTATGAGTAAAGTTACAAATAAAATAAAAAAAGAATAATTCTTAAAATAATATAAAATCGCATTAAACTAGTTTCATCCTGCGGTATCCCACCTAAAACGTATCAGTCGCATCCACTAAAGATCACAGTATAAATTAATATATAGTAGTTGAAATTCGGTTATTTATTTCGTTAACCAACAATGGTTATTCCTGTTAACTTGAATAACCATGATAATATTTGATTTAATTTAAACAAAAATAATTTTTAAAAACAACAATGTATATAGCAAATGTCAAAATAATTTTCTCAATTAATAACAATTTTAAAAAAATATTTTGTTATTGAGACAAAACTCTATTGTTATTTTATCTATTAAAATTATGTCCTTTGGTTAACCAGTTAAAAACCGAGAATCAAATACTAACCTAAATAAAATGAATGGCTGAATATCTATTAACGACAACTGGCAAGTCGATTTAAAACGACCAAAAAAAAAAAGATTAAAGGGACAAATAAATTTTATTGCACGACGACTACCAACAGATCATACACCAAATGATATTATATACCATTAATTTTATTCTTAAAAAACATAAATTCATAAGTAAATGTAATGAAAATAGTCGTTATATTGCTTTTTAGGCAGAAGATAATTGTTACTCAAGATTAAAATATATTTTTTTATTTATTTAAAAAGTATACAGAGGGAAGTATCGAGATACTTCGAACCCTACGCACGGTTATCAGACAAAGGAAATAAAAAAATATTTATTCTCCCCAATGGCAATTGAGTACGACCGTTTTGCCGCTACTCCACGAGGGCCTCTAAAAAAAGAACTTGAGCCTTAAAATGCCTTTAAAAAGCAGCAAAACAATTAATATACATGTCTACTATATATTATATACAAGTATTATTGTTTTTATTCAAGAGTTTACAACATTATGTACTATTATTAACATTTATTGATTACAGAAAGCATCTACAAATACATATTTTAAAAAGTGGTCCTAAATCAATTAAGCATACACTAGGGTTGCCATTTAAACAACACTTTTCTACCAAAACAATTTTATACACCTATATATGGTAAATAATATAATAAAATTTAAATGGCAACATTTGAATATAATTGATAAATTGGAAAGCACTCAAATGATGAAAATTGTTAATACTTTGACATTTGGCAGTCTTTCGAAATCAATATCACACATTTTCTTTTCAAATTAATTATAATTTCGTAGAATTATAATGAGCCGTATATTTTTTTAAGAAAGAATAAAATAATAATTTAATAATACAAATAAATATAAAATTTTAATATAATACACAATTAAAAGAATTGATTTATAATAAATGATGCCATCATTCAAAAAAGAAAAATCCATATTACAGCAAATAAAATGCATCAAAATTATAAGCACCTAGTCCGAATACGACAGCCATTTTTCGAAACATACACCCCGTTCTAAATTAACAATATACTTTATATTTATAAAGAATGCCAAGACTTATACGAATTTATAGCAAATTATTGAATATATATTGATATTTTCAATGGTATTCTTTATAGTATACATAATTTAAACAATTTCTAAGCATTCAATATAAGTTTACGACGTTCATAAGTGTATCATATTTCTTTAATTTACATGTACACAATAATAATAATAAAATATGATTATATGACAACTACATTTTTTTATTAATTTATTATGAAAACAAATATTTATTCAATTACTTTTAATTCCAAATCATAAATGCTGACTATGGACAAAAGGTAAGAATAGCTATGTTAAGCTAAACCGCATACCGAAAGGGCTAACAGTGGTTTAACTACCGATTTAATGTTGTTTACAATTATATAAAATATAATAAGCCAGTTAAAAATGTACAGTATGTGACAATTACTAATAAGTTGGGCCAACTTAGGGCCATGCATTGTCCACATTAAGTTGGCCCAATACGTACGGACAGCACAAAACTGAAGCTAATCACACAAATTTTGTACATAAATGGAATGTGATGTCGTACGTTAATAAAAAAAATTGGCAAATAAAATATAAATTCTATGCACCATTTCATAAGATTTTCTTAAAATTATTATTCAATAATAAGATAAGATGGTTTGACTACAATTGTATAATTGCCTATTAAAAATAAGAAAAAAAAACCGAGGGTAGGGTAACTTAAATTTATTACGAAATTTAATGTATATTATTATTTGGGCTCAGTCGCTAGAAACATTCAAATTGTTATATTGTTGACATGATTTTTAAAGTAAATCTAAAAAAAATCTATAGGATTCGACTAAGCCACCACCTACGTGGTTCACATGTCAGCTGAATAAACAAGGAACCACAGTGTATATCGTAACTTTTTATGTACATACAATGCAGAATAACTTATTAATAAACGCAAGTGATATAATATAAGAAATCTTTTTTTATATAAACCTCAGTTTAAACCACAGTTTCAGCGTTTATTATTAAGATCATACAAATCACTGGTAGCTATTAAGTATAAGCGCTATCGAGATCGGATTGATATTGAAATTTGAGCAAATGAAATGAAATTAAAATAAGAAGTTAAATATAAACCAAAGTTATATAAGCAATGTCCGAGATGCCGTCACACAAGCAAAACACAATATTCCACAATTTTCCAAATTTAGTTCATATAATACTGAAAAAGAAATAAAATGAAACCTATATTTCTAATAACCTCTATAAAATATTAATATCAATCCGATTTCAATAAAACTAAACCAACAATTACATACATTTTTCATACAAATTACATACAATGAAACATTTAACTGAACTGATTCGTCGGCTGTGGTGGTACCGCCGGCCGCATTGGCTGCATAGCGCCCATCGGCATCATGGGACTGGGATTCATTCCCATTACCATGGGCGGCTGTTGCTAGAAATTGTTAAAAAAAAGCGTTCTTTTTAGCTTTTTTTTTACTATAATTAAACAAAAATGTTTTCTGTACATTTTTTAGGTAACACATTATTTATTTAACCAATTATTTATATAACATGAGATTTTTTAAATGTTACGTTTTAAATTTAAAATAAAGAAAAGAACGAACTCAGAAAGAACAATAAAAAAGCCAATCATTCAAGAGTAAACTCAAGCACAAAAGTTTTTAGAAAACCATTCAATGGCATTTGTTCAATTCATTCAGTTTTAATGATTTATATGGTATGGATAATGATGGTGGCCATGCAACACACACGTGCAATGGCATTCAATAAAAATACTTTACCTCACAAGAAGATGTAACCTGCATTTCATTTATCAAAATTAAAAGAAAAAAAGTATTTTTCTATACTTGACAAAATTACACAATTTCATAATTCAAGTAAAATTTTAGGATTTTTTAAATTTCAAGGTAACACGCAATCTTATTACTCTTACAATCTACACAGGAATAAACAAAAAAGGGCTACAGAGGAAGAAAAACAAAAACAAAAAAATGGAAAAATAAAAAAAAATAGCAACTTACCAGTACAAAATGCGAGGGGTGATACGTATGGGGTAATGTATGGGGCATTGGTGGCAGTGTCATGCCGGGACCCTGGAAAACGCAAAATAAAAGGAAACCTGCATGCTATAGGGCAGCGTTGCCAGACGTTCCGATTTTTAGCCCAAAATTCTAATAATTATATTGTTCTAACATCTCTAAACCATAGAGACAGTACATAGTCCCAGTTTTCCACGTTCTGTGCGAAATCCCTTTTTTTTAAACGGTTTTATTTAGCTCATTTGTTAATCAGTCCCTAACAAATGTATAGATATACACTCTGAAGACTTAAGTTCCTTAGGAGCAGAGTAAACCAAACAGTTATTGTTTTAAGAAAAGTTATTTTTATCCATTAAAAGAAAAAAAAACAACAATTTATATTTCTACAAATAATAAAAACTACTAATTATTTATATTTTTTATGTCCTGCTTTTGGCAAATATATCTGCTTTTTTATTTAAAACGCATAGCAATCCCTCCTTTTCCCCACAATTAAAAACTGGCAACGCTGCTATGGGGGTAAAAATAAAAAATAAAATAAAAATACATCAAAAGCAATGGGTACAGAACTAGCATTTCGTAAGAACATGGAAGATTGCGGATAGGATAGATTTTGTGCAAGTAAAATTAGAATCACTGAGTAACGTTAAAATGTTATAATAATTAGGTAGTTAAGTTATATATTTACAATGATTTTAAGTTCTCTTTGCTTTTTATTTATTTTGTAAAAGTAGTGATTATAACAAAATCTTAACAATAATACCTATAAATCTTTATTCAATTCTAATTAACAGATGGAAAGAAATGTGATTCCAAATATTTTATGATATTTCTCTAAATTGTAAGAATAGTTGAATAGCTATTTATTTTCTAATCTACCTAACATTTTATGCCCCTGAAATTCCCCTACCTTATATTATATAAGGTAGGCAAGGGCCTACCTAACCCTTTAAGCCCCTGAAATCCCCCTCCCTATTACTATTTCCATTCCTACCTAACCATTTCAACCCTCCTATATCCTTACCATAGGTCTGTATCCAGCCCCGGTGGTCGCTTGCATCGGTTGCGGACTCCACGCGGCCGGTTTCGCGTTCTTCGGTGAGCTCCACTGCATCGGTCTAGCACGGGAGAGGCATGCGTGCGATTCAGATGTTTTGTTTTTGTGGATATTTATATGTATTTATAGATTTTTATATGGTTTTATCGTTCCAAAATATGTTTTTTTTTATATGTTTGGTGTTGTGGATTTGCATTTGAATTTGTTATCATTTTTTACAATATTCAATAATATAATATGTAATTGTTAGGTTTATTTCAAAATCTATATAATATTTGAGACCAAAGTAATATATTTAAAAATAAGAGATCAATATAATAATACATTATGAAATATAAAACAATAACAAAATAATTACGACGATTTGAAACAAATTTTGGAATTTACACAATTTAATTTCTCTCATTTATCTATCCACTTATAAAACATCTGAACAAACTAATAAAAAAAACACACTTGTGAAAGCATCTACATATACATATTATAAACGAAAATCCCGATTTACTTTATCTACTTCAATTCTACTCTTTACATTACCACACAACGTGTCTACAATTATTATAAGTGTGACAAAAATGAAATGAACATGATACCTACTACCAAATCTAATTCGACAATACAAAAATAACTTTTAATTTTTTTTTTGTATAAATGTCGATGCTTTCACTAAAAAGTGGCGATAAAAACTCTTATTTAAAGAATTTCAATAACAAATATTTTTTTGCATGATATCATCCAAACAAAATGATCACGATAACTTCACTTGACAATGATTTAAAAATTTACAATTTAAAAAAAATCTAGCTACTATATATAAGAAAATTCAAATAATGTTCTTTGTACTAGTAAATGTATATTACACGTTTAAATAATTATGACATTTATTATGGTATTAAAATGTGATAATTATTAATTATCAATCATTCAAATTATATTATCAAATTTCAATTCAATTATATCATCAATCTGTTTCATTATTATATATTTGTTCAAAGAACATTATCAATTACAATTTCATTGCAAAATGAGCTCTATTCTACGTACAATAAGAATAAAATACTACTCACTTTTGTGCCGTGGCCGTCTTATTGATAGATAGATTGTTAGCAAGTTGGGCGAGAGACGAATCTAAGTCACCAGTTAGAACTTTGTTTGGCTGTGGCTGTTGAGGTTGTTGGCCTAGAATTTTAGAAAAAAAAAAATACAATAAATACCCTCAAATAAAATATTCCCGGGCATCTATAGGTTACAGGCTAGCAGTATAGCTCTAGTTAAATAATAAAAAAATAAAGATTAACTATAAAGAATAAATAACGAAATACACCAAAAACATTATTAATTAATTAAGACACATTATAAGTTATGCAAACGACAGATCACAAAACATGCTCACTTTTCACAAATTCAATTATGCTACATAAATGCTATAAAAAGCACTGACTTAAATAATAAAAAACGACGATGAAATAAAACATGGAAAAGTTATGTGTAAATCAACGGCGTCGCGATAGTGATGAGATTATCTGTTAATTTAGAGTTCACAGCACTGAAACGATCTTGAGATGAAAAAAAAATATAAAAATCCGGTTACAACATGTAATCTAAAATGTATACATGTACAAAAAAATTAAGTAAATAAAGTTATTATTAAATGGCAGTGATACAACGCAGTGCAACTTACATAATCTACGCTATAAGAATACCCCTAAGCGCGTGATTTGAAAACGACACAAGCTTACTCGCCATAGACAATATTATTTTTTTAAGGGACTAATATGAAAATATATTAAATTTAAAAAACAACAAGACAGATTCTCAATTATATTATAATTACAATAAATATCAAATAAAATTCTTTTTAATAGTTACAATCCATGTCAATGGTTAAATAACTAGGTGACCAAAGACTGCTACAAAGAGTACGGAACTATTCAAAAATATTACTTTTCTAGCAAAAATAAAAACAAACAAATTTGTGAAAATAATAATATTAGTCCCTCACAAAAAAAACGTCAAAACAAAAAAAAGCCCAAATCCAAAACACAAATCGAACCCATTGCCATCATTGGTTGCCGCGCAGGCGAACCAAACATCATCGGTTGCACCGGCATCGACATCACATCGCCGAAAACCGACGCTTGTGGTTGGTTGGCACTCGGTTGCGATTGGTTAACCGGTAACGGTGGTTTCGGTTGTGGTTGCTGGGTTATTGGTTGGTTTTTGGCTGGGGAACCGAGGGACATTCTCATAACGTCCTCTAGATCATCGAAGGCGGATTTCGGTTTTGCTGGGGAGGATGTTACCGGTTCTCCCATACCCATGAATGGGTTTGCCGCGGCTTGCACAAGAATTTACATTGTAAATATATACACTTTTTTGATTATATATAAAGGAAAATAAACAAATATACAATGAACCTTCACCAGAAATTATTTTTTTTATTAATATGAGAAGGTTGCCATGTGTAATTTACATAATGGAGATCTATACATATTAGCTGACTGTCTGCAATTTTTAGTCAGTCATTGAACAAAATATATATATAAAAATTACAGATGACAACTCAATCTAGTTGGATTGAAAATAATAGTTTAAGGCAAATAGTACAAACTGTATAGTTGCAGTTACTTTATAAAAATAATATTTTTTAAATATTTGTATAAAAATAACAAAAGTAAGAGATTTAACTATTACTTTTGTTATTTTAGTAAGTGGAACAAGATGGCGATAGTTTTTCATGTTATTGAGCTTACAAAATGTACTTTCGCCGTATTAATAAAATTTCATATAGATATCGATTTCATATCCACTTTAGATTTCTTAATCGCATAATACCTACATCATTTATAAAAATATTCAAATACAAAATGTACCTTAAAAACAAATAAATAACAAAAAAAACCACCGCCATTGGGACGCACTTTATAAATGTCAAAATTAATATTTAACCATAATAAATAAACCGCAACCAAAACAGTCTGTACACTATCTACAACCATCTCACCTGCTGTGTCAGTATTGAATACGTTAGTGAAGCTTGCATCTGAGACGAACGAGTTCGGTTGCGATGGGAACGTGTTCGGTTGCGGTGGGAACGAATTCGGTTGCGATGGGAAAGAGTTCGGTTGCGATGGGAACGATAGTCCATTGGTTTGGGTTGTCCATGCCGGTGCTGCGCTTGTTGGCGCGGGTTGTGGGGCCGCTAGAATATGTGTTTCATTTGAGATTACAGGATCGAAGCCGAATGTTAAATATTATTATATTTTCGGACTTTATTATATACGAAACTTAGAATGAATTACACGGAATGAATGAGTTACACGTTTAGTTGTTTTATTTTGTTATTACTTTTATTCCTAGGGACTATAATGGAAAACTATTAAATAAACTAAACAATATGAAAATCCAAAAAACAAACAATTTCACGCTGTATCCCGCACCCAGAAGGGTAGGCAAAGGGAACCTTTTGAAAATTTTCCGAGGCATTGCGTGTTGAGTGACGGAACTCAATCGGACCGCCCTTTGTAGGGCTGGGCTTTTGCTTTGGTAGCCAAGAAAGGAAAACATTTATAAATATTAACTCATTCCCTCGAGTGGGGATCGAACCCACAACTGTCATGTTACAGTCACACCCGTGTGCCCCTACACGCAATGTAAAAATCTTCTTCATGTAATTTATAAATACTTCAATAAAATAGTGATTCCAAAAAATTAAGCTTGTTTTTTTTAGAAAATATATTAGTTGGATCCATATAAAGGACAAGTGATTTGTGCAACTATTATACAGTGTAGGTGCTAGAAAAAGGTTGTCAAAATAAATATATTTTTTCTAAAAAAAAGACAATTAAAACGGCTGTAGAAATGACCAAGTTGTGAAGTTAGTTCTAGAAATACTGAAAGAAATGCACATATTATAATTACTGTCATCAAATATACATAACTCAATTGAATTATCATATTTAAATATGTACAAGTTACACTAAAAAAACATACATACATAGAATTTTATTTTATTTTTTACATAAATTAGCCCTGTAACAAAATACTGTACAAAAAGGTCCATCACCAATTTAAACACTTATTTCAACTTCACGCTATATAGATGTAGAGAATCTTAACATTTTCAACCTAAATTGCGTAATAAGTGGCGAAACACACTTCACTTTGTGTAACCAGAGTGGGAATCGAACCCACGGGAAATGGTTGTGCATCGCGTATACAGCCACAAATTGCCGCACTACATAAATCTAAATTAAATAAATTAAAAAAAAAAAGAGTATTCAACGACTTTAACTATTATCACTATGAGGTCGAAAATACCCACTCACAATTTTTTTTTTAAAAGAATAAAGAAACACTCTATTAACATCTAAACATATCAGTGAAGGGGTTGCAGGTTAATTAATGATAATAGTCAACGAAATAGGTTACTAAACGATAACCGGCAACCTTGTTTGTACTGATATCATTATGGGGTAAGAAAAGACTCACTACGGAATAAAAAAAATATAATTATCCTTACTAAATGATACCAGGTCACCAAACTTGCTTACAATGTTGTTAACAGTGGGGTCCAAAAAGATCCATTGTGGACTATTTTTGAAAAAAAAAATAGTAAAACCCATCGCTCTACTTACCTCCAAACAACGACGAAAAGGTTTCCAAATGACAACAGATCGTCCATCTTTATTGTACTATTACCATTATAAGCTCGAAAAGACCCACTAAGAAAAATATTAAAAAAATAGAGTTCAATCACTCCACTTACCCCCAAACATATCCGCGAACGGGTTACCAAGTGATAAGAGGTCATCAGAGGCCTTGCTTGCCGTATTGTTATCGGTTGGGGCGGGACCAAAGAGGTCCACTATGGACTGATTTTGAGCAGGCGGAGCCGATGATAGGAACGGGTTATTCGCTGAATTAGTCGGCGATTGCACTTTATTCTGTTTGACATAATTTATTTTATTGAGAAATAATTTATTTTTATAGTTATATGTACAATATATTGAAATTTCATATTAATTTCAACAATAGTTTAAATTTGTTTATGAAATTCTAATATATTATACATATATCGTAATGGAAATGAATAACCTTAATGTAAAATATTTTATAGATTATTTAGCGTACCATGTAACTATGGAAGGCGACGTTAATGTGACGATTACACCGATTAAAAAAAAATATAATTAAGGCCCAATAAAAAATGTAGAGTAAATGTATTTTATATACATTTTTATCTAAAAAAATATTTACATATTTCTGCTCCCATAAGAATACAATTACAAATAAAAAGTTTAAAAATTAATAGTAAATGTCGTATTTGAATATAATGGCAACACTAAGCACCCATTCCTTATGAAAATTATTTTTAAACACTCTATGGATTTAAACATATTTAGAATATATGTAAAACATCACAAATGAACATTTTTTTAAAGAAAAAGCGACATATCTATATACCATGAAAAATGAGTTTTATATAAAAAAAATAAACATTTTAAATACATGGTGTAATTCAACATTTGAATAAATTGTGAATATTTACTTGTTTATAATATGCAATAGTAAATAAAGGGAAAGAGGTCTTTCGTTCTTGAAAATGTAAAGAAAAATATAAAATTATGAGAAAAGTTATATAACAGTTTATTAGATTTATCATTTTTATTTAAATGATAAAATAAATATTATTTTCTACTTTATGCTTTATTTTGCCCTAAATCGATACTAGTATTATTATGAATACTATGATTTGGTTATACCACCTATAATTTAAATAACAACACAATTACCAAGTAAATATTCACAGATTAAACAAAAAAAAACGACCATAGACAATAACCCAGAGACGAATCCAAAGCTTTATAAAATAATAAATATAAAACCAGTCCCAATATAGACAATCCCGAAATCCCACGGAGAAAAGAAAAGCTTTATTTTTTTATTATTAATAATCTTACGAATTTCTCCGATATATGCGTTATATCCTCTTCCCCTGTCAATTCTACGCCTTGGTATAATTGTACCTGTAATTATCCACTTGTTTTACCACTTTAAGTGAAAATACACTTTGTATATATTAAAAAAAGTTTTTGATATTACAATTAAAAAAATGTCGTGGCTAATTAATAATTCTATATATTTTTTGTGTCGAATTGCATGGACTATTTTATTTATACCGTGGGATATATGTTTCTGGTCTATAACGCAAATGATAAGATAAGCATAGCATTTAGATTTTTTTCCTTACATTTAGTGTGTATAAACTTTTCAAAGATAATAAAAAAAGCAAATAATCACCTCGCAACAAAATTTATGTAATTAAAAATATATATAAGTAAAAAAATTAAAGCCTAAGTCCGTCTCTGGTAACTAATCTAAGCTACTACAACATAATCAAAATTTGGATCAGGGGTTTAGCAGTTAAAAGGTAACAGACAGACTTTTGCATTTCCATATATTTAATATATTGAATATATTTATTTACCGTAATGGTCGGATTATTTAAGTACTTTGTAGCATTAATAATTTACCTAAAATTATTAAAGTTGTATAAAAAATAATTAACTAAATAAAAAATAAAACAAAATGTCCATAATCCCATGTTTTATGAATTGTTCTTTACTTTTGCATTACTTCTCATATACGAAAAGTGTATTTTTTTTTAAAAGTAAGTATTCTATGTTATATATTTTTAATTAAGCTCTAATTTCTATATTATTTATTAATATATTTAAAGTTAATTTCATATGTATATAACTATTAAAAATATGTTATTTTTAGAATCTGTTTACCAAAACACATTTATTTTATTACTAAAACAACTTCATTGCCATAAAATTCTTACAAATCAATTATGAATCACTTAAAAACATTGCTGAAAAAATCCTACTAAAACTTAAAATACCTCACTCTATAAAAACAATCTAAACAATCCCCACTTAAAGCCCTCTTACCTATAAAAAACCATTAACAAATATAAATAATAAAAAAAATAGAATAAAAATAAACAAAACTTCAAAGTCAAAACATCAGTTTACTCTCAAAAGCGTTCCGAACACACTCCTTCTTATGTCAAACACCATCTATCATCTGTCAACTGTCAGCTGTCACCCGTCAAATGTCAACACAAAACGTCTGTATATCACCTTGTACTGGTTCATGGCCGCCTCCTCCTCGGCCAGCACCTGTTGCTTTAACGAATCATCAATGAATATTCCATTTGCCTGGTCATGGTTGTCGAGACGTGTTGAGGCGGCCGCGTTGCCGAAGGACGATGAGGTCGAGGATAGCGCTCCCATAACGCTGGCGACGTTTTTTTGGGCACTGGAAATATATTCAATGTATAGGTAGGACGAATGATCATGGGCGTAGGAATATGGGGGCTGGGCGGGTGGTTCGTTGCCCACCCCAGAATAGTCTTGTGCCACATTAACCCACAGTGACGCAATGAGGCAGTGTTTGACTGTAAACTTCTCCATCATCTCCTCACCAGAACTGCCATTCAAGCAGTTAGTAGAGTGAGTCCTATAGGACTGATGGTCAGTGATCACCGCCACCCACAACCCCGTTAACAACAGAGGAGCTACAGGTGCGTTGCCGGCCTTTAAGATGGAGATACTCCTTAAACTAAATAAATAAATAATTCACCTGGCAGTCTGCGTAGGTGTATTAGCTGCTGATCCCTTCTTGCCTTCCAAAGAACCGAGGTGTCCTTCGAGGGCGTCAAGGAGGCTGCTTGGTGCTTTAGTTAGATCTGGGATATCACCTTTATCTATGCCCACATTTTCTGCTACCTGCGAGTGGTATTTGGTTTTATATTTGATGTATTTTTTTATACAAAGGCACAAACGTGTGACTCAACCCACAATGAATTCGGCGTAAAGTAAATGTTTAGAAAGAATTGCAACCACCTTAGGTGTCGATAAATTATACCAATAAAATTCACTCTTATGTTAGTTGTTTGTTTATTCTATGAGTTAGAAAATTGGAAATTTTGAGGGTCTAATAAACATAGAATATTGTAATTTTAAATGATTTGGTATAGTATTTTAAATATATGCTATTTTATATTGTGCAAATGACAAAAAAAAATTATATATGAAAAACTTTGGAAATGTAATCTTTCTCAAGATAAAAACAACTCTACTAGGGTCCAGATTGTATAAGATTTTTTTTGTACCAATACAAGAGTACATATACAACTTAAAAATTAAAAACATACCTTCAAAAACTCTCCAACTCTATCCATCCTAATGAGGAACTTCTTATAGAGGTCGAGAGCTTCGCGGCAGTTCTTTTTGTTCATATCGAAGTATTTCTCAAGGAGATTGATTATACCGTCGTTGTAACACGCGAACAGCCTGAAAGTTTAAATGAAAAAAATATATATTTATTTACCATATATTTGAAATATAAAAAAAAAAAATTTTTATGATCACATAATATATTCCAACTATGATAAATGTTGTAATTTTTGATCCTCTAAAATTAGTAGTCAAATTTAACAGATAATTCGATATCTGCTTGCAGATGCATACTTGTTATGAATTATTGAATAAGTGTGTCCTTAAGTCCTGTAGTTCTTAAGTCGATTTCTAGTTTTTCTCCAACTACAAAGCGGCCTCATGTCTAACGACTGATGTCCAACGATTCTATTTAAAATATTATCATTTCTCTCTACCTAAAATACTGCATAAAAAAGTATTAATGAGATAGTACAAATAAATTACCTTATAAGATCCCTGAACAAAAGCATAAAGCACATATTAATAACTCCGTTGGTCAAATCGTTGGCGGTGCAGTCGAACTCAAGGAGCCCGTCGAGCTGAGCCTGAAGTACGGGCAGGGTTTTGAGCAGTTTCTCCGCATTCATCATACGAAGTGAACCTTCTTCTTTGCTGAAATTTTAAAAAAGTAAATTTTTTAACAAACATTTATATAATTCTTAATTTTATACAAAGCACAGCGTTGAGTTCCGCCACTCCACAAGCATTGTCTCGAAAATTGGGTGAAACACCCCACCCAGCAGTTCCCTCTGCCTATCCTGGCATGAGTATGGAGTAATAGTTTCAAGCTGCTAAGGTTAAAAATTTTAAAAAATTTAAGAGACTTATCAAAACCGGCTCAGCCAAATCGTTATTAATTTTAAAAAAAGCGAAATTATCTTGTTAAGTAACGTTGTCGACAAATTGACCATTTAACAAGTGCTAAATTCATATTTTTACTCATAAATCTTATTAAAATTTTAATTCAATAAAGAACATTCTTAAAAAAAGTGACAAGGTTAAATAATTTAAGCACATAATAAAGTCAATTTTATAGTTAGCACAAAATTAACAAAGTAACGCGTGAGATTGTTAAAATTACTCAACCGAGGTGGATAAACTTTAATAGCATAGATTGTACATATAGAAACATGTTTATTTCATTTAAAATAATTTCTTTTTAGCATGCAGAAATTTAGGGGGAACCTAGAGTTTAGACACTCCGTTTGCCACTTTTCTGTTTTCAAGACATTGTGCTAAATAGCGGCACTCTGCCACGCGTCTTCTACTAGAACGGGGAAATGAAAATAAATAGAAATATAAGCAATACCCAGTCAAGTTTTCAGTCAGACGCTGGGCTACTGTACCACGATAGTGTCTGAACGTGCCATTATTTCATTTTAACTAATTTATATGAAAGTGAAGCAATAATATAAGCATAATTACAACATTTTTACGTAAATATTTGTCCTGTCGAATTTTAGACGTGACTTATCCGTTATATACCTAGTATTAATACACTCCGTTTCCTATTCCTAATTTTCAAGACATTGCGAGTTGAGGGGCGGAAGTAGAAGAAACACTACGCTTTGTCTTGTTACCAGAATGAGGAAATGTAAAAAAAAATATCATTCTCCTGAGCGAGATCGACCCCACATATTACGCTGCTGCGCCACAGTCCAGCGAAAGAAATTAAAAGGATCTTTTTGTCTTCCTTTTATGTAGCTAACTTGGAATTTAGATCTATGTATTTTGATTTTGACGAACTAACTGATGACTACTTTTAATTACAAATATTTATTTAATGTTTTACAATTTTAACTCGCGCTTCCTTGATAGATTCTTTCAAAATTTTCGTTAAATAAAAGTTATACTTTTAATAAATAACAATCTTTCTTAGAGTTTCGCTCCTGCAGTAAATTTCTCGTTAGCTGGATAAGAACGTACAGCTTAATTAAGTAGAACGCTTGGACAGCATCCAAGAGACACAGGTTCAATATATTTCTAAGCAACTTTTGATATTACATATTTTTTTCCTTACAAAATACAACTCGTATAGGAGCAATATGAATTAATGTTAATTAAAAAAATGTTTATTATTGGACTTACCCCCTCTTTACTTTGCAGAAATCGAAGGCAACAGTTCTGTAGGAGAGCGCCTTCTCATTCAGGTACTTGGCGTACCGCCGGATGAATGGTGACATGTCATAACCTATATTTATAATAAAATTAGCATTGCTTTTAGTTAAAAGAATTATTAACTAATGGACTTTTGTAGTAAAATAAGTATGTTTTTTTTTTCAATATAACTGTTAATTTAGTTTCTAAAGGCTAAAGACTGATTCAATGGCTATCAAGAACATAAATATATTATACGGTATTAAGCGACGTCGGTTGTTCGACGAAGTGTTAATTTTTCTATTTATGTATTTTAGAAGAATATACGTTTAAACGTTTATCAATTGTCTGCGACCACAATACAAATTGGGCTATTTTTGGATACCTATTAAACAATAATAAATTGAATTTAGATACAAAAATAGATATATCTACAATTTTCACTTAATTTCTAATACAAAAAAAGTGCACTCCAAAAACGTAACAGAAGCGTGAAAGACAACATTTCATACAAACAAAAAAATACGTGCATTGTGTTTGTGCATATAAATATACACTACAGATATATGTACATAAAAGTGCATAGCCTAGGTGCCGCTACGACCTACAAATGCAAGGTTATGAGTCAACACTCAGCTATCTATCTGTATACATAATAATTTTATTACTATTAATAATTGACCTTAGGAAATAATAATGCTAGGGGTGATTGTACCATCCTACTAATAAAAATAATGTGAAAGTTTGTAAGGATGGGTATTTGTTTCACTTTCTCGCAAATACTGAACGGATTTAGATTAAACTTTTCGGTAATATACTTTTTTATCGCTTCACTCATATCCCACATAGCACATAGCAGAGTAAGTAGACGTGTTAAAACACTTGTTGGTGAGTAGTGGAAATCAACATAGCGCTTTCCTTTGGTACCAGAGCGAGAAAAATAAAATTAAAAATTTAATTTCCCTGAGCGGAAATCGAACCCACAATCTGTCGCGTTTACAGTTTCCCCCTTGTGCCCCTACGCCACTATTGGCCTAATAAGATTATACATCCAAATAACACAAACTACAATTCATATAAAGATTTTGTATAATTTTGCTATAATATAACAATAAAGTTAAGAGGGCGAAGCCGCGTTTTGATCGCTAGTACATAATTAAATATACAACAATGGTTTCTAACCACACTCTTCGCTATTTGACTTTCTAGACATCGTGTATCCTAGTACAACGGCAAGCTGGCATATGCCTAAAAATGATGAAAAAATAAGCTTTTAAAAAAACCCGAATAAAAAAGCTAGACTTAAGCCAACATTTCTATACAAAAAAAAATACAAAACTAACAAAACTGTGCAAAAACAATACATTTGCACCCACATCCAAAGCATTACACTTATAAACTCACCGATTCGGGCCCCAGCCGCGCCTTGTGCGATGAAAAAGAAATTTATATATAGATTTTTTTTTATTTTTTTTACATTTTAAAATAAACTAAAAATAATAAGAAAACGCTACGTCTAACTTAAGTAAGTAGGCCCTAGATACTAATTTAAATAACAATTTTCTATTATATACACTCGTGATATAGTGATAAATCACTATATATTTTTTTATCTGACGAATTATATCAATAAAAATAAAACTACGAAAGTAAGACTAATTAAAAACAACCTTTGCATAAGAGAATATGTAAGTTACCACAGAATATTTCTTAAATATTTTTAATATAATATAGATACAAAATTCATATAAAATAGTTCTTATAAGTGGCTTATTCACTAAAGTTTGACGAAAGTTAATTCGGTACGGGTTCGCATCCTGCTACGGGCAATTTGCAATTTATCTCACACTTGTAAACGTAAACCAGTGAAATAAGGCCTCTACATGGATTAAAAAAATACAAGTAAGTGCATAAAGTTAGCAAGAGATGAACAAATCCATGTGATATTTAGTGGAAATCGACAGTTCAAGGACATGCATTTTACCATTAGGTACTTTATATATTTTTTTATAAATGTGAATTTATAATAAACTTAAATGATAGTGACATATGGTAAACATTTGTTATTGGAATATTTAAGGGTAGACAGAGAGAACCTGGAAACCTAATGTTAAAAACCTCCGTTCTCATTAAGACACTTCCGTTCCCTACTTTCCGCCGAACTCTGGAGATATTCCATGTTACGTGGCGGAACTGTCCGCCGCACTTTGTCTCGTTACCAATACATAGTATTTGCATATATATATTCATTACATATAAAACGGCAAAGTTTAGAATGAGCTTTTAAAGACAGAAAGGCCTAAGGGAATCAACTTAACAATCATATTAAAAGTGGACATTTTAAAATGGACTACACACCATTTTTCCACATCAGTTTCTACTAGAGGCTTAATTCTATCCTATATTACTATAGTATACAAAAATAATAAATAATAATAAAGTATATTCTAATATATAATGAATAACACGATAAATACAATGTAAAAAAACGGACGAGATAAAAGAAATATATTAAAAGATCAATGAATCATTATAACAACAAGTTATTTATTTATTGAATGCTGCAAATAAAATTATCATAATTTTACAATTACACTAACATATTGATCATAAGATATATAAAAGATATATGATAACACTGTATTATATCTTTAATGGATTCTATTTGATGGAAAAAAAATATAGTTAATAATAATAATTTATTATAATATATAGTACATTAGAATTATCGTAGCTATTCCGTAATGTAAAGGTTATGTTATTCTTATTTGTAAAGTGTTCCAATTCAGCTGCCTAACTATTTTACTATACAAGAATTAAGTAAATATAAATTTATTAGCAAGACACTCCTTTTTCCACGCACTGGCTGATTTCGAGACATTGTATATAAAGCGGAGGAAATCAACGCCGATTTTTTTTACCCCAAAACGGAAAAACGAAAATAATACATCCCCTTAAGTGGGGATCGAACTCACAACCATCACGTTACATACAAAATACAAAATTTTATATATTACCTATTCATATAAAAGCATTAGCACAATAATACCCTAAGCTTACATCTCCTGAAATACGTAAGATGAGTTCGAAGGATTTATATTCAAACAATTTCGTTGAGGCAAAGCTGAAGAGCCCGTCCTAAGCCCTTCATTATAACGTCGACACTTCAAAGGTGTTACAAAACACTTGCAACTGGGTCGAGAGTAGGTAGGTATCTAATAGGAGTACTGAGACAGTGTTTTTTTTAAAGTTTCACGCTGTATTATCCCGCATTAGCAGGGTAGGCAGAGGGAACCTAGTGTCAAGACTATCGTTCCATTATTTTCATTCTTGTTTTTGATATATATTTACATAAAATAATTCACTATTTACTATATATTAATGCAACGTTTACACATAACAACTTTGTACGTTTAACATTTTTAAAGTGTTATTCTACAATTAGGAAAGAAAAATACTTTCTTAGAAACGTATAAATATTTGAACGTAGAGGGATTTGAACGCGCGCCACTTGGAAACCATCCAAAACGAGCCTCTTGGACGATTCCCAAGAGGCGCGGGTTCAAATCCCGCTAGGTTAAAATTTTTATAATTTACTTAAAAAAAGTAACTTTATACTTAATTTGGCCAAGTTTCTACTTTATTTCTGCCAAGCGGCGGCCACCATAGTTTTATGTATTCTATGATTACATATTGGAGTCGGTCGACCTTTGAGTACATTGACTCGACACGACCCCGCCATGTCCTTCCTCCTTTTAGTGCAGTTGCTATTGTTCGTTCGTAATCACTATGGGAAATGGTATTTGTGTATGTAATTTATATGGCTACTTTGTGCTACCATTACAGATGTAAGTGACGATAGTTGTGGGTTTAAATCCAGGACTCTGGGTATCATGAAATTGGGTTTAATATGATCAAGATTTTACTTGCGGCTGCACACACATAACGCCTTCTAAGCAACAAGAGTTAAATTTTCGAGACATTGGGTACTGTGTCGGAACTCAACGCCGCATTCAGTCTTCTTACCAGTGCGAGGGAATGATAAAATTCTTACGTCCGGGGAATCAAACCCACAATGCATGCATTTACAGTCAGAGCTGTATCCCGCACGTAGCATGGTAGGAAGAGGGAACCAGGGAACCTACTGTAAAGACACTTCCGTCACCCAGTTCCCAGCTTCCCAGACAAAAGAAAACAAAAATAAATAAAATACATTACAAAACATTTCTACCATTTGAACAACCTTCATAGCGGAGATCGACCACTTTGAAAGATAAAAGTGAATCTCACGAGTCTACTCAGGCTTACATAACAAAAAAATAGACAAGACGAGTTTCGCTGCTATTTCGTAAGTGTTATAAGTAACTTATAATTATAGTATTTCAGCGCAGCGACACAAGCGTACAAGACGTAGGTCTGGCGGCTCTGGGATCTTGGGCTGAATGGAAATCGAACCCATAACAGTCGCGTTTACAGTCTGACGGCCTCAAAGAAAAACACTTTCAAGAAGACAAACCAATATGTCAATATATCTCGGTGCGGTGGTTACTTTTGCATTCGACCCCTTAACCTAATTCGAACGAGGTCGAACATAGAATATAATTTTGAATTTGGCAAGTAAAATCACGTTTTAATCTGATCTGACCCAAGTGTAGGTACTTTATGTATAACGCGTATTATATTATAGGAAGTAACGCGTATATAGGTAACGGAAAATTTAGAATTGACTTAAAATTAACCTTTTTGGACCTGGATCCTGGACTTTACCATTGAACAAAAATGTCCGTGTAAACGTTGTTTTTTTTTAAATTCGGGGCCAGTTTTTATTAGTAAAATTACTGGGGTGATACCACACCCCTCGGGCCCACTTGCTCTCCCTCTTCCCCCTACGCCCGTAGAACCTACTGTTAAGACACTCCATTCATTAAGAAACTCTCTTTTTCCATTTTTCGCCAAATTCTGAAGACATCATGTGTTGAGTATCATGGTACTCAACGCCGCGCTTTGTCTCATTATCAGAACGACGAAATGAAAATGTTTCGTTGAAAAGTATTTCGTTTCCCCGAATGGCAATCAAATCCACGACATTTCACACCAGTCGTACGCTTGTGCCACTGCGCCACGAGTTGCTCCAAAAAAAAAATGACTAAATCAAAAATGAAGAAACTTTAGTAATAATATTACTAAATTACTTATATTATGACCCGCTTACAAAACTGGTGGTCTAAACAAATTAAATTTACGAGGTATAATAATTATAAACCACGAAAACGTTGTTAGAAATGATTACCATCGTCCTTCCTCCCTAATTGCGTGCTGCGTTATAGAAGAAAATTTATAATGTGCTAATATATTTTACTTGTTTTACTTACGTTGAAAGAAATATGTAATAAAGAAAGCTAACTCACTATTTTTTCTTTATTTATTAAAAAAAATAGCTTCACGCTGATATTATGCCTACCCGCAGAGGGAACCTAGTGTTAAGACACTCCGTTCTCCACTTTTTGCCGAAATTTCTAAGCGTTCAAATCCGTCACACAACACGCAATGCCTCGAAAAATTCGGCGGTAAGTCTGGTAACAAGAGGTTCCCTCTGCCTTCCTCGCTATATGCGGGATACAGCGTGAAACTGATTTGATTTAATTTTTTTATTAATTTATGAACATTTCTAATACAGTCGTCTTTTAAAATTACTTTGTTTATTTTAAACAAACTTAATTGTTACATATACAAAAATCAAGGTCCTTAAGTATCTGTGACAGGAAATTAAGTGATGGATTTCAATATAACCTTATTAGAGCTTTACGCCATTGCCTTTACAAGTCAAGCAATGCAAACAGTTTTATAATGAGACATAAGTATTTCATTTAAGTAAAACAAGTTTACACGTAAAAGACACTAGTGTCAAGGCACTATATCTTTCACTTTCCCCATTAATTTTAGACATTCCGATTAGAGTGGCGGAACTCAACGCCGCGATTTGTTTTATCCGAACGGAGAATAAAAAAAAGTATATAATCATCCACCGAGTGAGAACCTATAACCTCCTATAACAAAAACGTTTACAGTCAGAAGCTGTCTCACTGTACGACCTCGAATAGACAATGCTATGCAAATACTATGTTAATGATATGTTGATTTAAAACATTATTATAACAATAACTTAAATTTATCACTCGTTTTGTTTTTAAAAATATTAAAATTATAAACATCGTGGTATGCCTACCTACTACATAGCCTCGTTTGATAAAATCTACCGGATAATTTTTTTACAGACATTCCCAGGAATGACTTTG
>JAEBDU010010896.1:1907-14537 GCA_016802625.1 Heliconius numata | reverse complement strand
GACCTCCTGTCTCTGCTGCCGGAACATCTTATTTAAATATCTCGACTGAACTCGTCTGCAGCTTTATTAAATTACTGACTTCGCGGTGTTGATTTCCTTCGCTTCCCACCTTTAATAATTTAGCAAATTACATTTTTAATACCGAGAGAGACTTCCACGGCGGCTTATTTCGTAGGTTAATATTGTGTTATTTAAGAGCAAAAGATCTCGCAAATTTAAATAAATTATTTGAAATGAATTGATTATTTCAACAAACCTTTTAGTGTGTGTGTAAACCTTAGCTGTTAATCTTTACTTTTTTCCAGCTTAACGCTGTGGCAGAGAGAAACTAGTGTTAAGAAACTCCGTTTCCCAACTTTTCGCTGGATCACGCATTGCGTGTTGAGTGGCGGAACTCAGCGCTGCGCTTTGCCTTGTTACCAGAGCGAAAAAATGAAAAAAAAAAATCATTACTTTGTTAGCTTGCACGGCCGAAGTATTTTTAATATTAAAATATTGTTTAAAATTACCACTCCGCCTTACAGAGTAGGTACTAAAGTAGTTTTTCAAACTCATGTAATTCCCTTATAAAGTGTTTTCATTAAAACAATAGCCTTCGAACTCACGGGATGTGGCGGGGATAGGTAATTAAGCCCACGCCCTACATTGTTTCTTGTTTCTAATGAGTTTTATATGAAAAGGAAACTGTTTAGTATATTGATTTTATATAATATCCACTAATAGATTAGGTATTGTTATGCAAAACAGATCCTGGCCAGAACGTAGTGTGTGAGGTTCCCTCTGCCTACCTTGCTATGTGCGGGATACAGAGTGAATCCAAAAAAAATACTTATTATAAAATATTATCTAATGTAATCATGTTTGTCAAAAATAATCTTACAAATAAATATGCAACATCCATTCCATAATCTTTGTCCAGAATTAAATTCATGCAAATATACAAACACGAATTTATCTCCATATTCTCCATTCTCCACCTAACCGCGTGTGTCGGGCTCGCTCACAGATTGCCGTTTTAATTTAAAAGTTAAAACTGACGCAGCCAGTTTGCCCAGTAGCACAGTATCATATACCACTTAAGCGGTGCACGTCTGCTCTGTAGCGTAGGTAGGTACTTGTGTAATTTCGTCCGACGTCGCATTGCAGTTGTTTGGCAAACGCAGTTTGGACTATATTATTATTATTATTATTATATTATATTATATGGGGTGTGATGAAATTTAAATTGGGTGGGTACCTATGCAGATGAGGGTTTTGAGGCACAGGGGTACCGGTGTGCGACAGGTTTGACGGGTTTGGTTTTCATTTTCTCGCTCTGGTAATGAGGTAAAGCGCGGTTTTGAGAGTGTCTCCAGAATATGAACGGAGTTAAGTCACGGAACTAAGTCCTTGTATTTATCTGATTATTTTTTTGAGCTATGGCCGGAAAGAACCCAGAGATCGAAATTTACTTTCTGATTATGTACGGGCTATGGATATAGAGAAAAATATAAGAGGATTAAAAAATTTAAACTAAATCAGCTTCACGCTGTATCCCGCACACAGCAGAGTTGGCAGAGGGAACCTAGTGTTACGACACACCGTTCCCCACTTTCCGCCCAATTCTGGAGACATTAAGTGGCGGAACTCAACGCTGCGCTTAACCAAGTTGTGGTTACAATAACATAATTATTTTTAACTTTTTCCTTTCACTTTTTTTGATGTATGTAAAACATTGATATAAACAAAGAAGTCGAAGTTAGTATCAAAATTTTGTTCTAGTTTTTATTTTGTGGTTGCACACTGTGGCTCACGCTTTTGCCGAGTGGTTTGCATTCAACACAATGAAAAAATCCTTTCAAAATATCTCTAAACTAACGGGGTTTTATATTTTAAACTTTGTATTGACAGGAAAATATATCAATATGACAAGCTGACGTGCGGACGTGTGGATATATGGTTTATAGTTATTTTTAACTGCCAAAGTAAAAATTTGACTGTTTTGAAATTTATACTTTTGTCGATTTTTATCTTTGTAAAATTAAAAAAACGTTTTCTGAAACAATTTCGATTTTGATTTAGTTTATTTTATGTTGAAGATGTCTTGACTTACGAATTATATATAAAAATATCTAATATTAATTGATTAAGGTGCTCTATTACTCTAGCTTCATAATGTATCCCGCATATAGCAGTAAAGGCAGAGGTAACCTAGTGTTAACCTATTTTCTAGAGATTACGTAATGAGTGGCGGAGGATTAATTAATTCGTTCCACTGAATGGGAATCGAACCGGCGACCGTCTAGCTTATTCTTTATTCAAACGCTATGCCGCTGTGCAAGTTAATTTAAATTATTACTATTTGTTACATAATTACTTATTAATTTCAAAAAAACCATTAAGCTTTAGTATGTCTAATCTATCACTGTCCTGATACTGTCGATTTAAATAATCGCCTTTTTCATATCAACTAATATACTACTGTCATGCTTTTGAATTGTTATTTCTGGCTGCTGACTATTATTAATGATTGCTATACACGTATAGAAGGCAATCAAAGTATTTTATCAGGTTATGAATTTAACATCCATTTATTATATTATTTAATTTCTTTTTAACCGACGATGCAAAAGGAGGGGCTTTTTAAATTCGACGTAGTAAGTAATATAAGAGTAGAGTACTTGGCTAAAATGGGGTAGTGATGTTTTGGTCAGGGGTTTATTTAAATTTAACGAGTAATTATTTATTCTAATATACATATAAAAAATAAAGTTTGTTTTAAATATTATTAATATATAATAGACAGGAGGCATTACAAAAGTACTTTTTACCTACTTCAAATAAAAATTTAAGTGTATATTTAAGAGACCATAAAGGAGTAAATTGCCATTTCCATTTCCTTTCGGGGAAAAGAACGTAAATGACTTATGTAATTCTAAATATATTTATATTATATATAATCGACAATAATAAAAACTCCTGTATTTTGCATATGAATAAAACCTGAAATAATTTTAGTGTTCCTAGATAAATATCAGTAGGTATGTAGGTAAATGCTATGTAAATGGGACCTAAGTAAAATACTTGTGACCCTTTGGGTTGTATAACGTTGCCTTTTAATACAGATAACGAACTAAACAATAAAGCTTTATAAGTAATGGAATATCGCATTAAGATAAGAACTCCATTTTCAATGTAATTCTTTCAACGTTTTCATGGTAATATCTCTCTGAAGAGGGCATAAAATTTGATGATTCGTATCGAATGAAGAGTACCTGAGTCTCAAATCTAGGAGTTGGTATATATAACAGAAGATTATTGTTATTATTATGTAGTAGAGTGGCTTCATTTTTAAATTATTAATTTAATTAATTTTTATTTTGATTTGATTTTGACATTTTTAGAGTTAGAGTAGGTTAGAGAAGTGGTAAGATACTCTCTGTTCCCACATTCCTTCTAATTTTTAAAACATTGCGTGTTGAGTGACGGAACTCAACGGGCTCATTATACTTTATAACAGAGCGAGGAAATCAAAAAAAATTGATTTCACCGAATGGGAATTGAACCTACAGACGTGACATCTACAATCAGACGTTGTGCCATGGTGGCTTTAACTAAGCTATTTATTATATAATCACATATAGGTACTGTAAAAGTTATCACTTCGTTTTAAACTTTAGAACGATGTGAGAACAATATACCTATATTTTTTCTTGCAAGTATTTGTCATAATACAGGTAAATAAAAGAGCTTTCGATATAATTCAGCCACTGAAATTTTTTCAGTATTAAACTTGAACCTGCAACGACTCGCAACAAGTTGTGGTAGACGAGAACGGATTGCGTCAATTAATTAGGTACAACAATAACATACTATTAACTATAAATCTTGGTTAAAGCAGGGTCTATATATTATAGGTATATATGTATGTACATTCAATATCGATTACTCAAAGTTTGATTTATGTGATAACCAAATGGACAAGTCCTTCCAATTAGAGTCAAAAATAAATATATCTAAATATTCGAATATTCGCGGATGTAAATATTCGTAATATCACTAGATTGTATTTACTTAAAAACATCTTCTCTGCTCAGCTCTTTGCTCGTCAAAGTCCTTTAATATTATTTTATATGTAACAAGGCTAACGGGATCAACCATTATGTTCCGTTTTTCTTCCATTATTGTCGTTATACGTTCACGTTGTTTAATGTTTCCATTATTTTTTTATGTGTCATTCTTGAATGCCCTGATTATTTTTTATGTGGAATTAATGTGAACTTTAATTTTTCTTGTATTATTTTTTTATCGTATTTAATTATTAATTACAATAAATTCAACTTAGAGTGTAGTGGAGAAAAGCGCCTCCCAAGGTTCCCTCTGCATACCTTAATATATGCATTATGAGGGCAAATACAGCATTGATTTAAAAATAAATATCTACAATGTCTCTTCCTATCACGAAAAAAGGCTTTTGATCATCAATTAAGTGCAGTGCTCGCTAAGCTCTTTAACCTTCAACGAAATTTTGTAGCAACCGAGAGGCTTTTTTAAAAGTAGGGCACAAAGTTGGCTGTGACTTTAGGGTTTTACTTCCCTATTACGTCAGAGTTTATATGTAATAGCCGGTGTATCATATATTATGAAAGCAAGTATTTATTTTTATGAACGACTTGTTTAAATGTTGTACAGTGAAAAGACGCGTATAATTTTATATAATACGCCTAACATACGGCTTAAAGCTGATTTGCCATGTCTAAATTGAAAGAATAAGTATTACTATAAAATAACAACCATTTTTATATAAGAAATCTTACACTTACATATTTTAGTTAAATAATTTTTCTTTTGTACAATCTCTTAAAAGTATTTTAAAATATTGTCTTACAGTTATAAATATGTTACTGGCAACACCAACGCCCCACGTGTTTCCGCGCGATTGCTCGGCTCTTTGCTTTTTGTTTTTCCTTTTTACTCCAACGCCGTAGCAAAGACACAAAGTTTAAGGCTTTATCCGCTGTGCCGAGATTTACATTTTACACTATGTTAAATTTAGTATGTATAAAATTCAGATATAAAGGAAAGTTCGTTTTGGTTTATTTGTAATTTTCTTCTGTCTTCCATTCCAATTAAATAATGACATAAGCGTGTTGACTGTAACGCTGCAATGTAATGGTTGTGAATTTGATTGTCACTCAGTAGAATTAATGATTATTTATTATTATTTTTACTGCTGTCCTCTGTTACCAAGGCAAAAGCGCGGCGTTTAGTTCCGCCACTCAACACGCAATGCCTTGGAAGTGCGACGGAATGAGGGAATGGGAAATGGAATACAGCGTGAAGCTGAAAAAAACACTATTTTTTTTAAGATTGAACTGAATTGGCCAAACTTTTACAATTTTGCATTGCACAAATTTTCAAGCAACGTCTTTGTAAAAGCTCATATCTTTTATTTAAAACATACTTTTTCATCAACATAAATTGTCTGAACTCCTAAAGTAAAATATAAAATGTAGCATAGAGGCTGAACGAGGTGAAATCAGAGGAGCGCTATTATGGTGCAGGCTTTGTGTGGCTTAACTATCACGTTAGATCTGGGCTTCTCCTGCACACGATCGGTATACAAACGGACCTATGCTACTAAATTAAATTGTATTTTTTTTAAATAAATGTTATAAATTATTTGAAAATATTTTATTATTAATTGATTTTATATAATTTTTACATCTAAATATTTTAAAAAATATCAATAAAGCTATAAATCCTTTTTAACGAAACATTTTGATAAAAACTAAATAAATTTTAAAATAATAAAAAAAACGCATTTTATGTTTTTCTGAAATGTGCATAATAACTACAACACTATAACTAAACAACTTTTTTTGATATATTTTTTATCTGTGATATTTTATGTTTAGACTAGATAGTCAGAAACAGCTGTAGGCCGCCATTATATAGAAGCTGGCTTTGTGTGGCTTAACGATCACGTTGGAACTAGGCTGTTCTATACACGATAGGTATTAAAGCAGCGCTGTAATACTAGCCGAGGATAGCAATGGACGCAAAACAGAGAATAAAGTCACTGTAAGCTGTATATAGTGGAGATATACCTATTTTTAGTAGCAATAATTAGATGGTGAGTTGTTTGTATATCTTCTTCTATCTATATAAAATCGAAAGGTCACTCACTCACTTATCACGAAATCTCAGAACCTACCAGAGCTAGAAGTTTCAAATTTTGCATAGGAGTTACTTATAGGACGTAGGTGCTCGCTTATACGGCAATTTGCAATATTCGACTCCTAAGGGGCCTAGAAATGATTCGTTTATTTGTCAACAAATACTTAATTACGAAACAAACTAATTTTTTATCAATATTTAGAGTAGGATCCAAATAACGTCAATAAATTTTTTGAAAATCGTATAAAAATACAAATCTTTAATAGGTAAACACCCATTTTTCAGAATAAAATATATTCACCATCAAGACGAAGGAAGTCTACAGAACCGCTAAACGACTTCTACGATGCTTGTTTTTAGTTTAAAAGTGCACGTTGCACTTAAAGCATTTGTTTAAAAAACTAACTGTCGTAACGCGCACAGGGCTGTGCAAAGGAAAGCCACTCAAACGAATCTTCTAAGGTAGTACAGTACCAGAGGGATTTTCTGATTTCGCTAAGAAAAACATAAAAGAAACTCAGCTTTTATACTTGGAATACGAAACAAATCTTTTCCATGCTTGTTTACTTACGAAATAACAAGAAAAAATCTAGTAATAGCATTTAAAACGATTTTCTTTAAAATGTACTAAATTAAGTCAACTTTACTATTGAAAGCTTGCTCATATAACACTGGTCGACTGCAACTTTGTTCGCGTGGATTTTAATGAGTTATATGAAATAGAAACTTTGGGGCAGTTGTGGCGCTGGGGCACAAGTGTGTGATTGTGAACGCGATGATAGTGGGTTCAATTACCAATTGGTTAAATTATTATTTTTAATATTCTCATTTCTTCGCTCTGGTACCAAGACAAAAAAGTCCTGCCACTATTTGAAAATTTCTATATTTTGTCATTAACAATATATTTAAAAAAATATGATTTAAAATTACTTTCTGTAAATAAACCTAATTCAGTTCTTCTGGGCCCTACCATTAGTTAAGTTGTTAGTTACAGGCGTGGGCTGAAGTGAGAAATATGGCCATGCTTTGCCTTCTTAAACGTTGATGAGAACGGTAATACGTTAAGTGGTAATGATAAAGTAGGCAGCTCTGTTTCAGCCCCGTAGTAGGCTTTTAGGCTAATTTGTTTTCTTGCAATTTGTCGTGTAATTACTTGTAAAAATAAGTTTATACTAAGTGTTGAGAAAATTTATGTTTGTATAATAAAATTTGTATAAGTTACTTTGGGTTAAATACTTTTAAATAGGGCTTTAAAAATAAAATAACAAAGTAAAGCAGAATATTATTTATGAAAAGAATCTTAATATTATTGAAAAAAAAAAACTTTCATTAAAATAATTTATTACAAATTTATTCTGCGAAAGTGTGAAAACAACTACGAAAACATCAAATGCTAATAATTTATTGACCTACTTTGTAAACATTAGTTATATATCTCATAGAGATAGAGAAGAAAAATAATAAATAAAAATAATATTTCACCAAAGTTTTATCGTAAATCAATGTAAAGCAATATTATATAAACACTTAGATCCGTGTACGCAGTATATACAACACTTCTGATAGTAAGGGCTCTCGAAGTAAAATGATCCTGAGAACGAAGACTTATGCTTAAGTACTTTCATATAGATTACACATTATATTTATTTTTGTAACAAGTAAATAAAATTAACATTAGCATGTAGAGGTGGCAATTGCGATTAAAGTACGTTAAATCAGTATAATTTCCATAAAAGTCTGTATATTGATAATTTTAAAGTTTTACTAGTAAAACTCAGAACTTACCAACATGAGTTTCTAAGCGCGGCGTTGAGTTCCGCCAGATTCTCGCGATACCTCGAAAATTCGGAGGAAAGTGGTGCTCCTGTGTTTATATAACAACATTACTGCATATTGGCATATTTGGTAGTGGTTATGTCGGAAACTTTAAGTAAAAGTAAAATTCAATGACATATTCATTGCCACTAAGCAATTGTTTGGAAGATCTAAAGTGAAACGTCCCCAAAAGAGCCCTTTACTCGAGTGTACCTACTTTCAAATTACGTGACACCGCGATGGTCGTAAATAATGGCGTTCGTTAAGTGGAACAACAGCTTTATAAGGAAGTGTAAGATAAGATGTTGATACACAAGAATTATACTGTCGTGATAGTAAAAAAGTTTGTGTTATTTTTTAGCTTCATCCTGTATTCCGCACATAGTAACCTAAGGCAAAAGGAACCTAAAAATATAGTGTTAGCATTTCGTTTTCATTAAGACACTTCCGTTTCATATTTTTCACCGAATTCTGGAGGCATTGGAACTTAAGTCGCGCGTGGTCTCATTTGTCAGGACGAAGAAATAAAAATATTCATTTTTTTTATTTTTTGAGTTGGAATCGAATCCATTTTTCATTCATTCATTCATTCATTTCAATTATCTGGAATATCAAGTAACTTACAAACAAATATTTGTTGATTCAAGGATACCCCCTTTCAGATCCACAACCCTCAAACCGGATCTCTTGTATTTTTAATACAAATTGAGAGGCAATGTTATTTCTATTTGCAATCGCACTTAAGCCTCTCTACAATTTAGTAATTATGTTCATTAATTATTCGTAGCTGTATAATCTGTTTATTTTGAGCTTTGCGAAGGCTTCCTTAAGCCGTCGACGGTGAGCCCCTAATCTTTCTTGCCCTGAATCTATACTGTTCTTCCCTTAGTCTTGGAAT
The DNA here is from genome assembly GCA_016802625.1 of Heliconius numata. Classification (NCBI taxonomy): domain Eukaryota; kingdom Metazoa; phylum Arthropoda; class Insecta; order Lepidoptera; family Nymphalidae; genus Heliconius; species Heliconius numata. The sequence continues at coordinate 5,665 of JAEBDU010010896.1, read as the reverse complement.
ATTGTGTAAATAGAATTTACAAGACAATTAAATTTATATCAACTCTATAATCTTATTGTGAACATTATCACTGTTAAAGGTCTTGTTGGTTTTATAACTTGTAAGTTGATATATTGTAGCTATTTTTAAACAAACTATTATTTTCCATATAAGTTTTCTGTTTTCAATGCATATTGAAATAGACTGAAGAAGAAAAACTTTTCAACGTTTGAAACTATTGTATTTTAGAGGCCAGTCGTGGCGTAGAAGCAGAAACAAATGTGTGTGTAGACGCGTCAAGTTGTGGGTTCGATTCCCACTCGAGAAAATGAAACATTTAATATTTTCTTTTCTTTACTTTGTATCTGGTGTTGAGGCGTGATTCGACTCTCAACACGCAATGCCTCGAAAATTAAACATGTCTTATCAATGCTGAAAAATGAATTCTGTAAATAAAATTACCTTATTTATATGTTACATTTAATACTGTGTTTGGTTACAGGAACGTTATTTTAATTATATATAGAGTTACACGTAGTAGGAATATGCTTAAATAATTCTCTATATTAACAATTAATGAACGTAATTGCTTTATGTGTATAATGTTATAATATAATGAACGCCACAGCTTTTAAATGTTTCCAAAAATATAATTGAGATAATTTGAATATACCTATATAATCGTTAGCAATGTTCAAAAGTAATAAATTATAAATTATTTTATCAATTAAAAAAAAACATTAATGTCTGAAAGAGCGGCGTTAAGTTCCGCAATGTGTTGGAAATTGGGCAAATTTGTTTAAACTATGGGAGAAAAGAAGAAAGGGAGAAGTGAAGGGGAGAGAAAACAATGGCGTTTACAGTATGAGAAAATACAGCTACACTTTGTTGCTTTAAAATTTGTTTTTATATACAAAAAAGATTATATAAAATATTGTTTATTAATAGTCATAAGATCCTAATTAAATCTTCACAATTACCACAATCACAATCATCTTTAAATTAGCTAAGATTCGAAAACAATACAGTATTTTACTTTTATATTTTTCTCTTAAGAGATTCTCGAAAAGGATTCGAGTACAGCTTTTCCGTAATTATTCGAGTTCGAAGTACTAATGGCGACAGCGTAAACAAACCTGTTCTGCAAATGTTACCTTTTAACTTAATTCCCGTTCCAGTAAGAGCTTCGAGAGGTTCGTTAAATACTCTCATTAGTATGTTTCAATACAAGTATAACAATATTTTTGTTGTTTATTTAGAAAGACGTGATGTTCTCTTAAATATATTTTGTTTTATGTTTATATGTATAGAGGCTAATAGTGGCGGCACCAGTAAACGCGACAGGTTATGAGTTCGATTTCCACTCAAGGAAATAAAATGAAAATATTTTTTTAAGTTTCACTTTATTCCGCAAATGCAGAGAGCCAGAGGGCTTTCTACTGAATTTTGAAGCCATTGTGTGTTGAGTGGCAGAACTCAACACCGCGTTTTCCCTCCCCACCAGAGCGAAGAAATGAAAATATTAAATATTTTATCTCCTCGAGTGGGACAGGCTTAAGATGCACAAGCCTACATACATAAATACATAGCTTCGCGCTTCATCCCCTGCGGGGTAATCGGAGAGAACGGAGCGCCAAACGCTACGGTCTCTATATACCTCTTTCACCTCGTCCACTGTCATCAACCTCTTCATACATGCTCTTCGGGGGTCCTCATGCTTTTTACGTGACCTTCCTCCAGTATCTTTGATACTGTGTTTTCGAAGGTCAACCGAGGTCTCCCCCTACCTCTCTCACCGCTCACTTTACCATCATAGATCTTTTTTGCCATTCTTTCATCCTTCAGCTTCACGTTGTAAGTTGCGGGGTAGGCAGAAGGAACCTAGTGTTAAGACACTCCGTTCCTTTTTCCACCATATTCTGGAGGCATTGCGTGTTGAGTGGTGGAACTCAACACCACGCACATATATCACTTACATTTATCAGATATTATATTTTTTTTTACTTTTACAATAAAAAAATCTATGTAAAAATTTTACATTTAAAGTGTAATATTTTACAGTATATATTATACTTTAATATATACTGTAAAATTTAACATATTAATTAGGCCATGTAACACATATGTATTTTAGTAATATGTAACCATGTCTCCGAGAGCTCTTCAGTTAACTTTTGTTCAGTAATGAGAGAAGTTCGCCCTTTCATTACAATTAAAAACACTCGTAATATTTTATATTAATAAGTTATATTTTCTTTATATATGTTGTTATAATTTTTAATAAAGTTGTAATTAAAAATTTATATTTACTTATACTATTATCGGGATCGAACCCACAACCAGTCGGTTTTACGACTGGCCTCAATTATGTTTTTGGTTTTCATTTGATAGATATATTTTTTTAAATATGTTAAAATATATTTATTTATATTTTTAAATAAATACAGACTAACTATAGTTAGATCCATAGATCTCTATAATAAATTTCATTCAGAAATATATATGGACACTGTAATATACAGGGTGGAATTGTCAGCGCCACTTTAAATGAAACCACAGTTTTAACTACTCTATAAAAGCCTAATATAATTCGGAAAAAAATAATTCTCAAAAATGAAAAAGTTTTTTTTTCAAACAAAATAAATAATAAAATTATCGTTTTAAAATAAAACGCCATTTGTAAAGTATAACATAGGCACGCACACACTTACCTGTCAAAGCGGCAACGTCGCATACGTATGTGTGCGTGACACGAAATACAGGTATGGATAAAAATCGTGAAATGAAAAAAAAATCCTACGTCCAAACCGTTGAGGTACCTTGATTAATTTTTTTAATTTTGGGTTTGAAATATTTTACCCTATATGCAGTTTCAGTAAAAGAAGCGCTGCCTCTTCCACCCTGTATATACTCTGCTTATACAAACGTAATGAAATTTAATTTCATACAACCACAAACTAGACCCCAAATGGTCCCCAATTAAACGTGTTTAATTTTAAAGCAGGTGTACGTAAACGGTGGAATTTTGGTCGGCGTTGTAATGAACGAACCATTAAGCCTATAACCTCTTTTATCTTACATTTCTTAATATCTGCTATAAAAAAGTATTGGAATATATTAAATAATTGCATTGCCTATTAAATATTTGCATTTATATACATCCAAGATTTACAATGTACGGAGACCATTCGTGGCGTAGCTCGTAGGGGGTGTATGACTGGTTCGATTCCCATTTGAGAAAATTATTTTTTTAAATTTGTATTTTCATTTCTTCGCTCTGGTGTCGGGGCTAAGTGCGGCGTTGAGTTCCACCGCTTAACACGCAATGCATCCAGAATTCGGCGGAAAATGAAGAATAGAGTGTCGTAGCACTAGATTCCCTCTGCCTACCCTGATGTGTGCAGGATACAGCGTAAAGCTGATTCGATTTATATATTTTTACCCTTAAAAAAAGGTTCTTCTTTCGTTATACTTTAATGCAACGCTACAATTTATCATCGCGTATATTTTACTTTTTCTTTTGTAAGCATTTTCATTGTGCTGCTTGCTATCTGCTCGCCATTTGCATCTTCAATAAATCTTTTTATATCTATTGATTGTGAAGCGAATATCGATGCGGGAGTAGGTATACAGTGACGTCATCGCATATATTTTTATATTCAAATTATGTTGGTTTATTTTTCTGGATCAGTATAAAATAACATAATATTAACTTTACATAATTTTTAAGTGTAAACAAATCGTGATATAAATGTAGCGTTTTTTAAGATTATTAACAC
>JAEBDU010010886.1:824-21562 GCA_016802625.1 Heliconius numata | reverse complement strand
TGGCAAGACGTACGCCCGATTGCTTCGACATACCGTTCTCATTTCCCCAGTCGAGCAATATTTTTTTTTCTCTTAAGGAGTTTTCCTTTCGACAATATTGCCAGTTTCAAAGAAGCGCACTTGTGGGGGATGAAATCGGTTGAGTGAACACACTAATGATTGTGTTCCGGGCGCGGGGAAGTCTCGCACGGGTTGACGGGAACCTCGTCGTCCCGGTGCCGGTGTCGTCCGTCGACCCTTTGCTACGTCACTATTGTTTAATGGCCTTAAAAGCCTTTCAATGTCATAGAATTTGAAATGCAAAACGGCAATTGTAACTTTTTAAAAGTTTCCTTGCTATGCCTATGGTGTGTATTGCAGATGCATCATTTTAGGGATTCGTATTTAAAATTTCTAATAGAAAAAAGTTAACTATTTACTTTGTGGGTTATAAAGCAATAGCTTTTAAGGTTCTCACGTACATATATGTACTTTTTTCTCTTAATCTTTTATTGAATATTTCCCCAAAAATGAAAGGCACTTTTTATCTAAGAAGTAAGGCATTCATGAATTACTTTTATTAAAGCTAAAAACAATAAGTAAGTGATAGTAATATAACATTGTTACTTTATAATTTGTTCTAGAATTTTTTGTTTATATTATTTACAATTTGCAAAAACTATCCACAAATTTTAAATAAAATATAATATTCATAACAGATTTTATAATTCGCCTAATATATTTTCATCTTGCTATAAACATAAAAAAAAACAAATACAACTTATAGAATAATTTAAATATTTTCAAATAAAATAAACCAGCCAGGCCACGGTTCAAAGCAGACAGACCACTCGAATACCGTTTAAAATTCAAATACCCTCACTTTCGCAGACACTTTTTTTCAAACCCATCGTCACATCACACTCTCCACTGACAGAGAGTCCAATTAAGGAGTCTTGTAAACACTTGTCAATCAATTAATGGAGAATGCAAGTGAAGTGAACTGACACGTGAGTACTTCAAATGAGAGGAAAACAATTTTATTGGAGAGCTTTTAACAGATATTTCAAATTTACTTTATTTAACATAAGCTACTATAATTTTTGTTGCCAGTCGCAGCACAGGGGCACAAGTTGTAGGTTCGATTTCCACTCGAGGAAATGAAATTGTTAATATTTTTCCTTTTGATATCGAGATAAAGCGCGCTCAACATGCAACTCCTACAGAATTCAGTGGTAAATGAGAAACGGAGGGTCTTAACACTTTGTCTTCCCTCTACCTACCCTGATGTGTGCGGGATACACCGTGAAGCTTAAAAATAGACTATAATATTTCATATTGTATTATTTGTTAAATATAGATTAAATTCTTCTATAGATATTTTAGATTTTTTACAAATATTTTATTTTATTCAAATAATTTTATTCCTTCTATCAATAGATATATTGGTATGTGCTATATAATGGCAAGCGCAGATTACGGCAGTCGATAGTCACGTCCAGGTGCTCGACGACACTTGACTGTTGAGTTCCAGCCGCACTCCACTAAATCCCTCTATACTCTATATTTACTGCTGGAAGAGTACTGTACTGATATCTTTTTATATTATTTAATAGTTGACTCTTAGATTTTATATAAATGATCTAAAATTGTTTGTAAATCAAAATAAAAAATACGTGATTTTAAGCAGAAGAATAATACGAAAATTTTCACTATAAAATCCGTTACCCCGTATTTATAAACGCTCTCAAATCTGAGATCGATCTTGAGATGCCGTTTTCATTTACAGATATATAATTGATGAATTAAAACGGCATCGCAAAACGGTTTCAGACTTGAGAGCGGTTTATAAACACGTTCCTTACTTTAATATAATAAAAAGGAACTATATTTCAAAGCCACAGCTTTAAAGTATCCGCTGCTATCTTGGCTGTCACATCCAGTGTGACAGGTACTCGTAGGTCCTGGTGAATGCAGTACGGCTGAAGCCTAATTGGATTATGGATTTCGTCTGGACTATGAATGCGACGTGAGGATTACAAACAAATACCGCCTAAGGGATTTTAGTGTCACGAAGACTTGGGATTTAAAGGTAGTAAAATTTTCACTTTGACCCACTTTTACCTATATTGTCGTTTCTGGCTGAAATATGAAAAATTTGCGCTTTACCTTTTAGCTTTTATTGTCAGTATCATTATTTTCGGTTCGATAATTAGGTTTTATTATATAAAATTATTATTAATTTTCTAATAATCAGAATTAGCTAAAAATAAAGTAATGTAGCTACAAGCTAAAGCGTAATTATGCGAAGAGCACATGGGCACGTATCTCGTTAGTAAAATGTCTGGGATATCATTATTATGGGGTGGACACGGTCCGCCTAGCCCCCTCTATTCCTACGCCCATGAAAGGGAACATACTAATATTCAATTTTTTGCTTTCTCCTTAAATTGGAGACACTGCGTGTTGAGAGGTGTAACCAAACGCCGCATTTCTAGAGCGGGGCAATAATAATAATTGTTCTCATGATTATATCGATGTTGTCCAATACTTTATATAAAGCAAAAATCTTCACTTTCATCTCACAACCCCAATACCGATTTATCATTCCTATTTATTACTTTATTGTTTATTCGAATAAGGAGGTTTGCTTAGGATACACTTGTAAAATTGATTTATGATGTGTCTTGACCGACGGGTAACATGTTTGCCGGACGCGCCTAGCCATCTAATCTATCAAGTAAATACTGTTCTATATTGACTGAAAGTGGATAAAAATCATAGTATATTTTTATTATATTAGAGAATAAATTTTACATTGTTAAATATAAATTATTATGAAAAAATACATTTAAAAATATTAAAAAAACCACTCTTCCGAGGGCGAGTCTTGACCCGCCCGAAGCCCTAGCCACTGATGGCTTGGACCCAAGGGTCCAAGCCATCAGTGGCTAGGGCTCCAGAGAGAGGAACCTCCGCACAATACGCGCCGTCTCAAGTAACACTGCCTTCTGCATCCGGTTCTTGATCCAACAGCTAAGCGATAGCCTCTTAAGATTATAAAATATTATTAATATTGTATTATCACCATATATTTTAGAGAACTAATGTGTAAAAATGAAATACATGGTATTTCTTTTGTTTTCAAGTATTTTTTTTACAATTATATAAAACTACGTAAACCTCACACACCTATAAACTGTCAAATCAAATCGACCATAAATAACAGAGATAGGACGTGCCCAAGGATGGACCCAAGGGTCCAAGCCATCAGTGGCTAGGGCTCCAGAGAGAGGAACCTCCGCACAATACGCGCCGTCTCAAGTAACACTGCCTTCTGCATCCGGTTCTTGATCCAACAGCTAAGCGATAGCCTCTTAAGATTATAAAATATTATTAATATTGTATTATCACCATATATTTTAGAGAACTAATGTGTAAAAATGAAATACATGGTATTTCTTTTGTTTTCAAGTATTTTTTTACAATTATATAAAACTACGTAAAACTCACACACCTATAAACTGTCAAATCAAATCGACCATAAATAACGGAGATAGGACGTGCCGTTGAATATATATGCAGTTCTGGTGTCAAAATTTAATTAACCTGGCTGCACAGTGACGTGAGCCCCATCGCGTTTCATTAGCGTATGCTGGCTTTCAACCCGCACCCTGATTGCCAGTCCGGTAAATACGAGGTAATCTCGCAACTCACCTGAAACTATTTGATGAACTGAAATTAAGCTACGAATTATGAAATGTTGGGCTTTGTAAACGTTTACCGTGGTCATATACGATTTATATTTATTTGTTTGTTATTATTCAGATCAATCGTGATGAAGGGAGCAAAGTGTGTCTGTAAACGCAGGTTGTGGATTCGATTTCTACTCGAGTAAATTAAATATGTAATATTTCCATTTTTTTCTCTTTGGTGTCAAGGCAAAGCGGAAATACGCAATGCCTCCAGAATTCGGTAAGATGAGAAAAGAAGTGTCTTAGCACTAGATTCCCTCTGCCTACGCTGTTGTGTGCGGTTGTTAAAAAAATAGGATAACCAAAAGTTGTTTATGTCAGGTAATACATTCTAAACTCCCGGTTTAACTCTGACCGCAGGCTCCATATAGCCTATAGCCATTCCAATATAGCCTATAACCTTCCTCGATAAGTGAACTATCCAAAACAAAAACTATTTTGTATCTAATCTGTAGTTCCTGAGATTAGCGTGTTCAATTAAACAAACTCTTCAGCTTTATAATATTAGCATACGAAATAATTATATTTAATAATACGAGATATTATATTTAATAAGCAGAGATATTATATTTAATAAGCAACGCGTTTTGCCTAGTTACTACTTAAGAAGTTGAAACATTAAATATTTCATTTTGTTGATTGGGAATCGAACCCACACCCTGTCGCACTTACAGTCGCTTCTGCCCATGCGCCACACCAGCCTCAAAAACTTTTTAAAGAGACTGTTTATATAGAAATTGCTGTAATGCAATATTGAGTTATTGTTGTTTTCTGCTGACTCCCGTACACTACGGTAACGACCGCCCGGGGCGCTCCGGTAGCGGAAACTAAACTGCCAATTTGTAGCTTGATGATGCGACAAAGGGTCAGAGGTCGTGGCTCTCCGTCCGGCCTAACTCAATTCCGTCTCCAGCAATTTGCTCACAAAGCCCTTACCTATTCCTATTCATTTCAATGTATATTCTTTATGATCATGTTGGGATTTCTGGGAGACGAATCCGTCAACGATTTTGTAAGGCTAGGATATCTCTTTGATTTGATGGCAATGTTTGGGAAGTGGATTTAGAGTTTTAAGATGGTTTTATATTTTGTGGATGAATTTAAATTAATTGATTGAAATTATACGTATGATATATAAAAAATAAAACTATTAAAGAAATCTTATGGTCTCTTTCTATTGGAATCTTTGTCGTCTAGTAGAGATTGCTTAAAGCACTAAGCTACTTTGCATACGTATTTTTCTTTTTCTATGTATGTTTTTCATTTTATATATTTCTTTGTTTTGTGTGTGCAATAAAGTATATTCTATTCAATCTTTTTTTTAAGCCTTACACTGTATCCCGCACATAGCTGAGTTAAGACACTTCGTTACTATATTGCCGAGTTTTCGAGGCATTGGGTGTTGAGTGGCAGAACTCAACGCTGTGCTTTTTACCTTGGTACTAGAGCTAAGAAATAAAAATATTCATAAATATTAATTTATTCCCTCAAGTGGAAATCGAACTCACAACCGTTGCGTTACAGTTACACTTGAACCCCTGCGCTGCAACGGCCTTAACGATAAGGATTAACATTCCTGTATTTAAATAAATAATTAGTACAAAAGCTTTCCCTTTCGAGGAAATTAAAACCCTACGAGTTTGAAGGAGAGACAATTAGATTACTGGCAATATATTGGGACAACAAATTAATTTTAGGCAACCGGAACTTAATGCGAGAGGAAGGGCGGAATAAATGGAGAGAGATAATTAAGTTTGTGGTTCGATTTTCGATTGAGTACTGGTATTTTTCTTACAGCGTCGCTATGGTGACGAGAAGTCAACATGTGATTTCTAAACACTTTTGGGCGAGGGGTGACGAAGCTTATCAAATAATTGACTGCCAGCGCAATATTGACGACCCATAACCCTATTTTGGATTTCTAATAAGAAATACATAGTGCTGTAGATTATAAACCTTGTCGAAAATGATATTAACGATTTTACCATGAAAATACCGGTCAAATGCGAGTCGGACTTGTATACCGAAGGTTCTGTACCAATTTCGGGCAGAATATAGAATAAATAACTTAAATTTACAGACGTATGCTCTCATTTTGTATGAAGCGAACTGCACTTATATGTTTGTAATGATTTTTTCATGGAATATCTATAAATTTTTACTTTTTAGATTTATTATTTTGTTTGTACTGCAAGTTTTCACTTCTTCCTAATTGTCAAAACTGTAGATCAATGGGAAGTACTCTATACTTCTATAGGTCTTGATTCCACGGCGAATTTCATATAAAATACAACAAAAAATTTGCGTAAACGCGAATTGGATTGACTTTTTCTTTCTATTGGGATCTGAATATGTGATTTTAATTTCAAATTTATTTTATCCTTTCGAGATACGGAACCCTAAAAAAAGAAATAGACCGGAAAAAATCTTATTATTATTACTAATATTTATTAAAAGGTTATACATATATTTGCAAATAGTTAAGTTACATGACTTATTCAACATGGCCCTGTATAATACATAAATAAGAGCAATCCCGCATATACAATCCCGCAGATGGGTACTATCCCGCATAATATTTCGCTCTAGATAAGTTCAATGAAACATTTTGATTATAATTTACATTTACATCAAACCTCCAAACTAGTGAACACATCAACATATCAGAGATATTGTAATGACAGTACAAAGCTAATGTAGAGAAGCGTGTTGCAAACTAATACCAACTCATTCCGTATGCATAAACTAGAGGGGTAACCCCGCGGTGTCTCGGCGTTCTACTCTGTATTCCGTTATGGTATTCTTAACTAACTTCCAACGAGTTTAGGGTTACACTTCACGTATTTTAGAGTTACGCGAGTATGGGGGAAACTTTTACGGATAATGTCATAACGGTTTAGTATACTTTTGTTACGGAGTCATTTTTATTTTTTTTGAGATGGCAGTTACTGGTGCTTAAAAGTATAAGATACATCCTGTAGTTTTATATATTTAAATGAATTATTATTTTTTAGCTTTGCGGTGTGTCTCACCTAACAGGGTCGACAGAGGGAACCTAGGAATTTAGACTCAAGGCACTCCGTTCCCATTAAGAAACCCCCATTCCCCACTTTCCGCCGAATTCTGGGTTCATTGTGTGTGTGGCGGAACTCAACACCGTGTTTTTCCTCGTTACTAGAGCGAGTTAATTAAAATATTAAATCTTTTATTTCCTGGAATGGGAATCGAACCCCCAAATTAGTATGTCATAGTTACGCTACGCTACGATACTAATTTGAGTAGGCCATATAGATATGCCAAAGACCAGCCATTGTTTGTTTGATTGATTTTTAATTAAGTTTTTTAATACTTAATGTAATTTACGCAGGTAATATTATATAGTATATAGTATACTATATTATAATATATAGTAATATACGTTAAACTACAATTGAACCTACAAAAAATATATATAAAAAAAGAAAGCTTCCTTACATTTTAGTAATAGATTCGATGTTATCAGTTACTTACCACATTTGGGCTTTCACAACGCTATAGATATTTTGTGGTTTCAGGCAAACCCCCCAGAGTCAGTGTCGGCCTGCGGCGGCTTTAATGCACAAAGGGTGCAAGTCGACACCAACTCGTCGACAAAACAAGAGAATTCCATATTTGCTATATTTTATGTTACTTTTTAGTTTTGTTCGGAGCGAAATACGCTTTCCGTTGTATCTCACACAGCACAGAGAGGCAAAGGGAACCTAGTGTTAACTAACACTCCGTTCCCCATTTCCCTCGAATTCTCGAGGCATTACGTGTTAAATGGTGGAACTCAACACCAGATCGATACCAGAGCGAAGAAATGATATATGAAATTTCCTTATCGAATGGAAATCGAACCTACTGCCTGTCTCGTTTACAGTCTCACATGACCCTTGCACCACGACTGGACTACTACTTTTTCTTCTAAGATAATAATTCTTTAAACCTAAATTTGAAGTCATAAAACCAAATGCAATAGGTCTCCTTACCCAACATTGGAATAACTCAAGTAAATCATGACATACAAGTTCGACTTAGAATAGTTAAATGGCGGCGGTCGAACACTGGCACAGAACAAATTGGTGCACCGACCACCACCGACCAGCACCACCACCGGTCAATGGAAGCACAGTTTACTGGACTCAAGCCTGACTGGGTTTAATAGCTGGATATAATTCAATTGTTCCGGCCTGGCGGCATATGAAGCTATATTTCTATTGCGTGCTTTCTCTCGTCGCCTCTTTAGCTTTCATTTGTTTGAACGGTTATCATTTTTGTGTTTTTTTATGCGTATGTGGTTTTGGGGTTGTTGTTTTTATTTTAGTGTTCAAATAATAATCGGTTTCACGCATTATCCCGTATACCATGTGTATACGGGGGGAGTGATAAGTTAAGTAAGCTTTGTATCAAGACAGTTCGTTCTCCAAATTCCCAAATTCAAGTCGTTTAGTGTTGACTGGTACAACTCAACGCCTCGCTTTATCTTATTGGAAATTGTGTTCAGAATATAATATATGAATATTAAATTTAAGCTTTAATGACGTAATCAAGCTTGCATTGCATTCAATATCGATATATTCTATCAAATGAGATTTGAACCCATAATACTAATTGACGGAATGCTTCAGTCAATCACTCTCCAACTACGAGTATATAACAAGGCTGACAGTAACATTTTGATGTTAGTGTTTAGATTTGAACTCAAAACTTAACTCGTTGGTTTTTAACCATTTTGGTTGGTTTACTTAAAATGTTATCTTGCAATTGACATATCTGATGAAGAGAATTGAATAAAACAAACTTTACACGACGTTTAATAGAAATCTATCATGTTAGAGTGACAGAAATTCAAATACAAAATGCTTCAATTGACGTTATTCCAGTATAGTAAAAGGCACAAGATACGAATGAATAAGTGTCTAGACGCGAATAACAACACATTGTCTCCCTTTTCACGTCCACACAATATCATTATAGGTGTCATCATAGCAAAAATAAAGAGAGAGGAGAGATTTTCATTTAAAATATCTGTGAGTGTAATGCGACGTTTGTGGGTTCGATTCCCACTTGCAATGCCTCGAAAAATACGACAGAAGGTGGGAAACGGAGTGTCTAAAGAGTAGGTTCCCTCTGCCTACATTGCTGTGTGCGGGATACAGCGTGAAGGTGATTTGATTTTTTTAAAGAATCTTTTAATGGTTAAGCTTATAGCCATGCCGATACAGTGTCAGCGATATTGGTAACGTGTAACTGGTACCGGCTGAACCGGGAAATGAACACGTCGATGTCGAATATTATTTTTTTAAATTTAATGTAGTGGCAAAGGTTAGCATGTAATTTATTTTGTTTATTACTTGAAAAATTATGTTAATATAAATGTTTAATTAATTTTCTTTTTTATATTTACCTTAATTTGAAAGAAATTTTATTAAAGTATTATTTTCAGAAGTATTAAAAATATATTTGGAATATTAACAAATTACCGTATCTGCGATTATTATTAGCAAAGTTTCATTTTAATGATAATCCCATAAAATTCAATAGACTATTTGAACGAACGAATTTCGAAACCAGTATTAATGAATAAATAATAAAAGTGAAATCAGAAAATAAAGCGTAAGGGGAGTATATTTTCAAAGTGGATGAACAATACAGTCGTTAGGGTTCCATTGGTCGTCAATTAGAACGGTATTGGTATGATTTGTGCGGAAAATTGCATGTGAAGCGATATTTCACAAATTGAAAACTCTACATTATAGCCAGACTGATTCAATTTAAATTGAGTAGATTTTATTTTATATAAAAAGTATGTGTATAAAAATATATATTACTTTATATTAATATTTCAAATTGATTTTTTTGTTGTAGTAAAATGAAAAAAATAAAATAAAAGAACACTAAATTAAAGCTGTATACTTTAAACATATACAGGGTGGAATTGTCAGCGCCACTTTAAATGAATCCACAGTTTTAACTACTCTATAAAAGCCTAATATAATTCGGAAAAAAAATAATTCTCAAAAATGAAAAAGTTTTTTTTTCAAACAAAATAAATAATAAAATTATCGTTTTAAAATAAAACGCCATTTGTAAAGTATAACATAGGCACGCACACACTTACCTGTCAAAGCGGCAACGTCGCACACGTATGTGTGCGTGACACTAAATACAGGTATGGATAAAAATCGTGAAATGAAAAAAAAATCCTACGTCGAAACCGTTGAGGTACCTTGATTATTTTTTTTAATTCTGGGTTTGAAATATTTTACCCTATATGCAGTTTCAGTTAAAGAAGCGCTGCCTCTTCCACCCTGTATATTATCTATCCATAAAATAAGAATCTACAAATCAGGTACACAAGCCTGTGACTGTAAATAGGTTGTGAGTTCGATTCCCACTGAAGGAAATGAAATGAAAATTTAAAGCGCAGCACGAATTTCGCCACCAAGCACGCAAGAGTGTCTAAACACTAGGTTCCCTCTGCCTACACTGCTACATGCGGGAATCTGCGTGAAGCTGAAACAACAATATATAATGTTATAGTACAGCAGCGTCGTTAGTGGTCCGTGCCTCGGGCCCAGGGGTAGGTGTAACGAGTAATGTCCAATTTACAATTCACGCGTTCGTAATGTGATTTGTCCCGCCCTTTGTGACTCGACTAGAGCCGGGCGTTGCGCTGTGAACGAACGGAACCCTGGGGAAGTATGTGCGGCTTTAGTCTTTTACTGTAATACCTAGCTTTCGGTTTGTAAGCTTAATGCTTGGAGAGATTTTTGTAACGATAATTTAAAATATTGATTGGTATTTAAGTATTCGTTTTTGGCAATAATTTCACTACTTTTTTTTTCAAATTATGTAATTAAATTTATTATCTGTAATTTATTTCTTCAATTAATAAAATTTTAAATGGTCTGCGAATTATTGATTTTGTCCTTTTCAAAGTATTCTTCCATTTCTTCGTTGTTCTTTTATACACTAACCCAATTGATAATTAAATATTCATTAACTTCAAAATCGAATAAACTAAATTTACTTAAAGTAATAAATATGGTCTTTACTAATGAAATAACATTTCCAAGTTTGAAACCTGTCATAATAAATTTAAAAGAACAAAACCAAAATTGTGCATACTTCAAGGAGGAAAACTAAAATTTTACATTTTATTCGTTGGCGTACTTTAGTTTATAGTAGATTCACTTTTTTTTCCAATTTTAGATAAAAGCAACGCAGAACAGAAAATGAATTGTAATACAAAGAAATGGAATCCAGATGGGGCAGCGGGAATGAACCAAAATGAGCAAAATCACTCATTGTCGGCGAAGAAAAAAATTCACCAGCTTTTTTCTTTTTCGCGAACTTCATCATGATTTGGTGTTTTGTTAGCAATGCCTATTGGTTATAGTAATAGACTATTTTGTACAGAAATATAGAAAACATTTTCTACTTTATATTTCTGATATTTGCCCTGTTTTGGACCTATTACAAACGGTACCAAAAGGTTACAAAGGGTATACGAGTTCATATTTTTTGTTCTTTTTATTCTTTATTTGTAACAATAAATGAACACTAAATCTAGTAGAGAGACAAGTAATTAAAAAGAAAGTAGAATAGAAAATAGTCAAAATCTAATAATCCATTTTTTCTTAAACTTTCAACAAAACCTTTATTTGATACTGTTTAATAATATTACAATTTGAATATAACAGTCAATATTAAACGTGTACGTACCTATATATAAAATAGTAATAACAATAAAAAAAATAATAAAAATGAAAAGGGTTCACGCAAAAATGCCGAGTAATACGCAACCATTTCCATACTGAAGTAAAGAAATGATAGGAATTCGATTTAGTCCCTAACCCGACGTCCTCACTGAATGTAAATTGTGAGTAAATACTATTAACATCGATTTTAGTTTCTCTTAAAACTATCGCCTAGGATTTTATTTCTGAGTCCTTTTTGATAAAGAGGAGGAAACCAAGAGGTTTCCAAGAGGCACAGGGTTCCAGTCTTGCTATATTAAAATTTTTATATACCTATTTACTTAAAAGTGCTGAATAATTTTAAAAATTTTGAAAAATACATTAGTTTCGTTTTAGTTGAAAAGTTTTTTAGTATAAAAACAAAAAAAAAACTCATTTAACATAATTGAAATAAAAAATATTTTATGCAAACAGCATAATGAAGTCTAAAGTTTATTCAAACTCTTCATTCATATAATATTCCTCATTTATTTTTTTAGTTACTAATGAATGGAAAAATTCTCCATACAAAATAAATTATACTTAAGAACGAAAGCTGCTTACAATTTAACATCTATTTAAATGCGGTTTTTATATAAATAAATATATTTTTTATTTAGCAAGATGTCTCTAAATGTGCGGAAAACTGCGGAAAATCAAGAACAAAACTATCATTCGTAAATTCTGCCTATACTGAATGTAGGGTTGCCAGACCCAGGCTTATCATTTCCGGGACATTTCTGGGGCCACGAACGGAATCCGTTTTAGAAAATAAACTACTTATAATGTTAGTTGATTTATTGTTGTGAAAATCTTTTAATTATGAACTGTCTTACATAATTGTAATTTAAATTTTTAACCATCTCTTTAAGACTTAAATATTAAACTTCGATTGACTAAAACTAGTATTTATGAATTCCGAGACAGCAAAGTATAATTACTGGACTAGACATGACATTCCGGGACAATCCCGGAATTCCCGGCTATCTTTCAATCCTAACTATATGTATGTTTTTGTGTTTATAATAAAACTATTTTTTTTATATCTAAATGATATTTGTAGCAATTGGGAGATTTAATAAAAAAATTAATGTAGGAATTTTTAAATAAAACACTAATGTCCAACCAATGTGGAGAACGGATGAAATGAATAAAATTTATAAGTAGTTACTATATAACAGGCAACAGAGGCATTGTATTTTTATTAAATTTTTTTTTGTAATATTTAGAAAACTATGATAGTCATTTCAATTCAGTTTTCTATTACATCTAATAATAATAATTAAAACACTCTGCTGGCCTTTCATTTTAGATACAAATATCTTTGTATTTTCTCCTTTTAGTATCAACCCAGCCTCGTCATTGAGTTCGTCGTTCTTCATAAAGATGTTTTATTACTGAACGGAACTCCAGTACCTTTCCTCAATCGAATCCCATTACAATTTATATTCAAGTCAGCCGCTATAAGGAAAGGGACAAACATGTTTACTTGATATTTGTTTTCGTACGAAATTTACTTCAAAATTGAAATTATTATAGTAAATTTGTATTGTCGTCCATGTTTTCTGATTGTGAATGCCGTGAATAAACTGAGCTATTTATTGTTCGCGAAATTCATGGCTCGAGTCGATTTAAGTTAAGCTCGGGGGCTTGTAATACGTCGTCTGGTATTGTACTCCTCGGGGAGCAAATAAATGTAAAAGCTGAACTCGCTAATAATATAAACAATTGACTTTGCAAATATTTTGAGTTTAGAGTGTACCTACTTGTAAGTAGGTAAATATTCGTTGTTTTAGATTTACTAGTTACATTTCCATTTTCCCTGAAACCTGGGAACCACTCCGTTCCCCACTTTCCTCCGAATTCTTGAAGCATTGCATGTTGAGTAGAGGAATTGAACGTCACGCTTTAACTTGTTACCAAAGTGGGGAAAATGAAGATATTAAATATTTCTTTTCCTCGAGTGAGAATAGAACCCATAATCGTAGCCCATAATTTAGAATGAATATTTTTTTAATATATTCTTTAGTTTCAGCGAACCAGTGGAAAAATAGTGTTACGATACTCCTTTCCCATTAAAACACTTTTCTGGAGACATTGCGTGTACAAACGTAACTCAACGATAATAAACTTATTTTTATGAAATACTAGGGGCCCGCTCGCGGTTACACCCGCGTGAACTATGTTACTATTAATTTCTGTCTCCATGGCTACGTCCTAGTGGCGTCTATGCAAAATTTGAGACTCCTAGCATTTAGTAACGAATGACAAAGACAAATGTCATTAGTAACGAAGTTTCATACAAACTTTCAACCCCAAAAACAACCCCTTAGAAGTCGAATATTACAAATTCCCGTCTTAGCGAGCACCTACGTCCTATAAGTAATTCCTATGCAAAATTTCAGATTCCTAGGATATGTAGTTTCTGAGATTTCGTGATGAGTGAGTGACCTTTCGATTTTATATATATAGATATAGATAGACGAATAAAAGTTATTTTTTCCTATTAGTGAAGTAACAGTGGCCACGTAATAGAGCTCTTTGTCGTGGAATTAGTAATCAGTCGTCGGCGGCCGCGACTCCTTAAAAAACTGCCTCTGAGGTTTTTTCTTAATTGACGCAGATAAGCTTTAGCAGGCAGCCCTTGCCGCAAATTACTTACTCTTATTTGTTTAACGACTCGAGGAAATTAAAATATAAAATATTCTTACCCTTTCACGATACTAGGCCTCAATCCTGGCTTCCTGAACTTTGTGGGATCGCATAAATTAAAACTCCATGTCAAGAAATTAACCATAACTGACCCGCTTCAGGGTACTACGTGTTTAAAAAGGCGGTAAAACTTTGCGGCGGTAAAGGTTCCCCTAAAAAAAGGAACCTCACGAGGAAGTTTTCCACTTTGCCGACGTCGAAATGAACTTCGTTTAAGGACTGAATTGTATTTGGAACTTGTTAATTCCCTTCGCTGGCGCAGTTACTTAAGTAAGTCTTTCATTAGCGGTCGCCACGTGGGTTGAATTGTAAGTTGTCAAGTTTATAGATTGGATAAAAATTTAAAGACAATGTATTCACGCCACCGCTTGCCCGTCTCGATTGAAAAAGCCTTTCTTTGACTTACCCTCGAGTTTTCCCGAATATATAGATACCTACTTTGAAAGTTGTCTTTACACGAACAAAGAAACCTGTAATTTTATGCAGAAGTAACTTATAGCATTGGAGTACATTTTCGCAATAAAACTTGCATAGCGTTTGTTGCGAACTTTAAACATATTTATTACTCGCGAGAATTGATAGATGTTGCTTTTCAAATATAACTTAAGACTTTTAAATTTCATGTTGATACTTTGAAATAAAATGTAATTTTAAACAAATATATATTATACTAGCGGCCCGCTCGCAGTTTCACCCGCGTGAACTATGTTATTATTAATTTCTGTCTCCATGACTACGTCCTAGTGACGTCTATGCAAAATTTGAGACTCCTAGCTTTTGTAGTAACGAAGTTTCATACATACTTTCGACCCCAAAAACAACCCCTTGGAAGTCGAATATTGCAAATTCCCGTCTTAGCGAGCATCTACGTCCTATAAATAACGCCTATGCAAAATTTGAGATTGCTAGCACTATGTAGTTTCTGAGTTTTCCTGATGAGTGAGTGATCTTTCGATTTTATATATATAGATGAAAGAAACACCTTAATACAGTTGATTCGATGATATACACTTGGAGGATGAAGATGAAACAATATGTGAAGATTTGTATCGTATTACAAATACATTTTTTTTTCATTATTATTTAAAACTAATAGGCCTTATTGTAGTAAAAATATTAGTACTGAATTCCGTATCAATAAATAGACTATAAAGCCACTTCATTGACTCGTCGCCATAATTAGATTCAAAGGCTACTTAAAAAAAAATCAAAAACATAATAAAAACCTGAAAGCGCAAACCGATATGCACGATAACAATTCTTTTAGCTGTCCATCCATATCCTCCGATTTCAGTATCACAATGGGCTTGAAAAAGAAACTAAAAGGAGAAGTTCAGTGAGCAAGTAAGCCGCGGTCACACAAAGGACCCCACATCTATCACGCTGGGGAGCGCAGCTATGAAAAACACTTTCGCTTTGCAGAACTGGAATGCAAAATAGATGTATGTGTGTCCAAAAGTTCTCAAAGTTGTGAACACGTCAAATTTACCTAAATTTTTTATAAGCAATTTTTGATATGTTAGGAATGTTTTTTGTATATTTTATTCAATTGTTTCAGCTTTAATTTATAGTTAACAGCAGCTAAGCTATTATGAAATTATTATATTACAATAATATATTTAATAAATAGTTTTAAATATATTATATATATTTAAAACTATTTATTAAATATATTATATATTATATATATTGAAGCTTATCAATTGAATAGCAAACTTCGAAATACTTATTCGCATATGATAAAAACAATCTTCACGCTATATCTCCGCACATAGCAGGATAGAGAGGGAACCTAGTGTTAACTCCTCGCATAGCCTCGTTACCAGAGTGAAGAAATAAAAACATCAAATATTTAATTTCTCCGAGTGGGAATAGAACCCACAACCTGTCGCTTTCACAGTCACACATTAGGCCTTACTAATGAAATATTCGCCCAAAATCTCTTTGTATATCTCTTTCAAACCAAACCGTCGGATATCGATCCTCGCAATAAAGCGTAGAATGCAAGTAACAGCCATCACGTCGATTGATCTGCAGCTTTCCCTGGAATTAATTACTGCTTTGTCGACTCTCTCTATTTTAGTCGCGGTGGAAATTAATGAACTTCGAAGAAGTGCGCAATCATTCGATTCTATTTGAATGTCTAGCAAAAACGTAGAGAGTTCAACTTTCTGTATAATTAAATTATATATGTCAACAGTGTGTGAATGTAACGTGTTCAAGATAGAGTTTCAGAACTTTTTAACCGACTTTCGTAAGGATGAGGTTATCAATTCGACTATATGTATATTTTTTATGTGTGTTATCTAATAAACAAAAAACTCTGGGGACTCTTTAGTAGTATATTGAATTTATTGTTAAATAAATAGTTTTAAATACGCCTTTAGGTACATTGTTTACAATTTCTATCTAAAAATACTTGTTGGATATCAACACCAATTATTTTATGTTTATTTAAAATTTTTATATATTAGTACAAAATAAACTTTCAACTGTAACTAACATGTCTTATCCGTAACTGTATTAAATACGATTACTTCTATTACGCTGTTGGACGTGGAAGTTTAACTAATATTTAAGAACAGAAATGGCTATGAAATTAGAATAATTTTAACTATAGAATTATAATTATAATTTATAATTCTATAGTTAAAATTATTCTAATTTCATAGCCATTTCTGTTTGCTATGCTTTGAATATAATTATAATTTTAATCCTAATAGGGATATTTAAATGTAAGATGAATCTACGCAGCCATAGCTACTTTAGCCTATTATGGCGGTAATGTTAACTAACGTTGATAATAGGTTAGATCTTAGATATTGATATCTTATTACTTACTAATTCAACAGTTTTAAGCACAATTTGCAAATACATTTATTATAAACATATTTATTTTCTAATGAATACCTATATTAGAATACATTATTTCTTTTACTTTACATCCTGAATGTAGTAGGCTAGGCACATCAAGCCTAGTCTTAAAATACTTCGCGTCTCACTTTCTTTATATTAAATAATACATTTTCTCGAGTGAAAATCGAACCCACAACCCATCACGTTTAGTCAAACGCTTGTATCTCTAATGTTAGTATGATTTTTATCTTATAGCATAGCAAATTATTATAATATTTTCTTTTAACAACAATAAATAATTTTACAAAAAAAGGGCCGTAGTGTTCACCTATCAATAAACAGAAAACATATAATGTAGGTGCTTATATAGGTAAGCAATATACAGGTGTTGAATATGAGAATACTTGAGTGCTGAGGGAGCCACGCGTGCCACAGAAGTGTTTACTCGGCACCAATTGACACCTAGCAGGATAATGGGTGGCTCTCGATGTGACACTAGACGGATGGAAATCAGAACCTTTTTAGTAGATACCAAAAAAAATGTGATGATTTTAATAATATAGTTTGTTAAGTTGTTATTTTATCAATAAATAATATTAAAATAATTAAATTCAAGAGGCTCAACTAGTCTTTGTTTTACTTTCTGTATTTATATATTTGATGATTTAGATTGTGGTGAGGCGAAACCCTATATTAATTTTTGTTTTATCCCGGAACCACCTATATTAAAAATATTAAAAAATACTGCTTATCTTCAACATTTTTATATTAACTAAAAAATAAAACAGTAATTTCATAACTATATTTGTTTAAGCCATATATTATAAAAAAACTCGCCTGTACTCCATATCATCATCATAATCATCATCAACAGCCATCTTTTGTCCACTGTTGGAGCCTTCCCCAATTCTCGCCACCACACTCGATCCTCAGCTTTACTCTCCATATATCTATATATAACTACTTAATTTAAAAATGTGCACCCATCAGTAAACGACATAAGCATCCTCTTAAATAGCACGCAAGAAGTGTTATAACGTTAAAAATATGTAAACTAAGCCTATTAAGATATTAGTTAGCACTTTATATTAATATATCCATATAAATATAGTTGGTACTGTTCCATATTGAGTACTTCATCCAGGGTTGAGGTGTCTGCGAAGTGTTTACGTAGACCCCCATTGTACGCTGTGATAATGCTGTCGAGATATATTGGTTACGACCAATGGTTCTATATTATTTATCTTAAATAAACTTTTCTATGAGTAAAATCGTCTTTAAATTATTTATATAAAGCTTATATTTTCTTTTAAATAAATGAAAATGTAAATAAGTTACGAGTCTCGCGTTATTTTTCTATATTATACATTGGTTAATGGTAATTATAGGGAGAAAAATGGAGGATTTTCTCAATGTCTCAGGATATTTTAGTATCAAAAATAGAGGCAATCGTCTCGAACTGATACAAACGTGTGAATGTAAACGCGAAGATTGTGGGTTCGATTACCACTCGGGGAAATTAATTATTGTTTATAAATACTTTCATTTCATCGCTCTGGTATATGCTAAAAAAGAAAAAAATATAAAGACATATTTATAAAGTTAACATACATATATTTCACAACTAGATAAGGCTTATTTGACACTTGCAAATTAAAACAAGGTCTTCTAAAATAAAAGTTACTATTTTCGTGAAAGCGGAAAAGTATGTAAATTGTATCTCATTGTTAGTAGACAAGTAAAGAATATGTTAAAGGGACAATAGGGGATGAGGGGTTGAAGGACTTATTGTTTAATGCTTGTTGTAGTTCTGTTAAAAAGTATTCATTCATAATGGCCTCAAATGATTATATTTTAAGTTATTTTTCCGATACTAATAGACTAAGTGAGGGGTTGGGTTCCGTCTGAGATGCACTGAACACGCAATGTCTCGAAAATTGTGAAAAAAAGTGGTGAGTGGTCTAAATATTAGGTTCCCTCTGTGTAATAGGTACCCAATCGAAAAATGTGAAGCTCTTTTTTTGGCACCCAAGGAAGTACATTTTACTTTTTTACTACTCTAGTAAAGATGATGTTTTTAATAAACAATAACTTCATTAAAGTACAATACACATAAATAATGACAAGATATTATAAAATACATTTTCATTCATTTCGCAATCTAAAAGCTGTAGCTGAAGCTGGAGGGAATCAAGAATTAGGAAGGTAAAGGTAAAGTAAATATTATTTTAAGCTTTGGTAGAGCTATCGGTTTTACGGTCACGTAACTGTTGGTGATTTCAATTTTGAAAGAGGCTCACCCTGGTCTTGGGCGTCCCTCAGTGGGTGCGAAACGATGAAGAACTAAAGAATATATTTCATTGTTTTATTAACTTTTGTGGACTAAAAACATGACAAACGATTTGTTAATATTGGTGGGTGTTTGTTTATAAGAAAAATCAGTATTGGTTTTTTTAAAGGGATCATTTTCAGGATTTTTTTATTTAATTTGTTTAAAAATTTGGTTAGTTGAAAATAAGATGGCTTTAAATGTATGCTGAAAAAATATCCATTTAGTAAATATTTATGTTCACTTTACACACAAAACTATTTATAATATTAAGTGAACACGAATAGAGTACGCAATGCTTCCAACATTCGGCGGAATGTGGGAAGCGGAGTGTCTTAACACTACGCTCCGTCTGCCTACCCTACCTATAGTCTACATGCAGAATACAACGTGGAATTGAAAAACAAAGGATAGAGTAGCTTAATGAAAAATAGAAAATTGTCACAATTGGAAGTTTTCACAATGAATTCAATTTTATTATAAAGTCGAAATAATACATAAATGATGTTTAATTATCAGCTGAAAACATCCAGAATAAACTAACCAGAACTTAATAATATTATATTGATTTATTTAGTAGGTTCTTTATTTATTTTATTATTATATAGTTGACATCGTAGGTGTACGACGAGGCTAACCTAATCTAGGCCAACAAAAGCTTACTTAACAGATGATAGGTATCGTTGTCTAAAGATAGAATTTCTTTTCTAGTAAATGCTTATTAGGTCACAATGAAGGTTTTTTTTTTCATATTAATTCGTTAGATATTTTAATATTTTTTGTAAAAGTAAATATATTTTTTTAACACAGGTGTAAAATATCTAATCTACCGTAGTACAGTCAAAATGAAGTCTTGCTGGTTGAAACATTGAAAAAAAAATTTAAAAGAAACTGAAACGTAAAAAGACGTAAACTGAAAGAATAAAATATTTCTTGCTACACCTATATATGAAACCTTGCTTGATATAAAATGGGCAAAATGTAAAGAATTGTGGTACCTTAACACTATACTTTCTTCATAATATAGATAACTAGCGACCCCCTTGCGGCTTCGCCCGCTTTTACTACTGGATTATTCATATAATGTATGTTTGCAAAGCACTTAAGATAATGTGAAAATTAATTAAACTCTAATGCAACCCGCATTTTCGTAGTTTCAATAAGTATTTTCCAATTGTTTTACTCGGCGAGGATTTTTTAGTAGGTACCGTAATTTTAAATCTGTGCTACTAATCTTTTCAAGTACTTATTAAAATATATTTAAATGACTATTTTTAGATAGTTAAATGACTATTTTTAAACGGAAGAAATTATAAACAAAAGCCTACCTACTAATAACTACTA
>JAEBDU010010866.1:0-21553 GCA_016802625.1 Heliconius numata | reverse complement strand
GCTACGCCATGTCCGAGACCATGTCGTGTATACGTGAGTTACTTAATCAATTTAAATATAATCTAGGTATTTTTCTTATTTTCACATATTAAAGAGAACCCAGATATAATGATAGAACCTAGAAAAAACAACCTAGTTATTGTTTTTCATGTATTTTGTATTGATTTTCAAAGTAATATATATTGTATAACTGAACGCGAAGAATTGAATTCGAATTTGTTTTATTTATTTATGTTAACAAGGACTGACATAAATAAATATATTTATTTATTAATGTCACTTACCTAATATTAGATATATTAATAAAAAATAAAATAAATGCAAAAAGAGGCATATTTTGGTTGCTAGATAGAAAAATAAAGTGTTTCTAAATAAAATAAATATTTTTTTTAGTGAACAATAAATTGTTAAATATAAAATTTTGTCAAATTATTAATTTGAATTAATTGTATTATTATGAATTATTTCCTCTTTTGAACAGATATTTTAAGTAGTTTACAACCAAAAGAAGTGAGCGGCGAAGGTGGTCTCAGCGCCGAGGAGATGACGGAACGAGCTGCGATAGAGATATTAGAAGTTCTACCACCACTGCTGGACCAGGCTTTTATAACTACTACGTGAGTATGCCAGAAGTTGTCAAAACAATTGATATTGCCAGTCGTGGCACTTGGCACAAAGGTGTTGGCTTGGCACTATAATAAGAGATATTTTCACAGATATCCCGTCTCTTACAAAGAATCGCTCAATACAGTGTTGATACAAGAAGCGATACGATATAACAAATTGTTGGTAGTGATTAATAACTCCTTGAAGTAAGTAATTTTTTGTAATGTTAATTAATTTTAATTATAATTAATTAATTAATTAAAATCTGACGAGGTGTAATGTAAAGTAAAATATATCCAAAGTTATATGGTGTAATACTACGCTATGCATTTACAAGAGGCTATACCTATCTGATTGTATACGTGTTGGTTTTCCATTCGATTCCCACTCGAGTGTTGAAGTATTTTCTTTTTTTGCTGTGGTATTAAGGCAACGCGCGGCGTTAAGCTCCAACGTCAACGTTCAAAATAAAATTATTGTCAACTGTGCATAAGATATCTTAATGGCCTATTTATTATTATTATTATTATTATTTCTAGAGACCTACAAAAAGCGTTAAAAGGTCTGGTGGTGATGTCGGAAGCATTAGAGAGCATGTCCGGTAGTCTCGCACGCAACGCCGTGCCCGACATGTGGAGTAGCCGGGCGTATCCGTCTTTGAAGCCTCTTGGTTAGATTATTTGTTTGTTATATTACCTCACACAGTAGGGTAGGCAGAGGGAACCTAGCGTTAAGACACTCCGTTCCCTACTTTCCGCCGAAGTTTACAGATATTGCGTGGTGAGTGGCGGAATTCTGCGCCGGTTTTGCCTGGCTACTAAAGCGAAGAAATGAAATATTAATAATTTTTCTCCCGAGTAACGACTTCCGCCAGGACGGCCTCACACAATGTCTCAAAAATTGGGCGGTGTGAGTGGAAATAAGTGTCTTAATTAATTTCTATATACACTCTGTTATCGGGATACTGTAATCCCGCATATAACAGAAATTATTAGGATTATTTATTATTGTCTTTCATCATTTATTTATTTATTATAATATTAAAACTATTTCCTTACTAATTCCATATTTACCAGCCGCCTGGGTCAAAGATCTTTGCCTTCGCGTACAATTCATGCAAAACTGGGCGGACGGTGGCATACCCAAAGTGTTCTGGATCTCCGGCTTCTACTTCCCCCAAGCGTTCCTTACTGGTGCCCTTCAGAACTATGCGAGGAAACACGTCATTGCTATAGACACGGTTGCTTATGCTTTTGAGGTATTCATTTTTAGGTTTTATTCCATTTGATTTCGTCTTTATTTCATTAGAACTTATTTGGAAAAAGAAAAAAAAAGCCATTGTGGCGTAGAGACATAAAGTATGACTGTAAACCGACAGGTTGTGGGTTCGATCCCCACTCGAGGAGATGAAATATTTATTTAAAATTTATATTTCCATTACTTACTGATGTTGAGGCAAAGGGTGGCATTGAGTTCCTTCACTCAACACGTAATGCCGCCAGAATTCGGCGGAAAGTGGGCATCGGTTCTCCCTGCCTACCCTGCTGTGTGTGAAATACAGCGTGAATCTTTACCTATACCGTGCATGCTTTTAATAGGTATATCCGGGTATTATGTTATCAGCATCGCTGACAGCGGGCAGCTTTCTCTAACATATATATAATTTTAAAATATTTTTTTTATATAATATATGTTATATAATATTACAAATATTTCAATATTTAATTTTTATAACAAGTAATATTTTTTTCCAAATTGATATATTATTAAAAACTACGAGTATATTGGTATCTAGGCTTTACCAGGTCCTCCCCAAAAGAAACCGGACGACGGTTGTTGTGTGAGTGGACTGTTCCTCGAAGGCGCGCGGTGGAATCCTGGCGATATGGCACTCGAAGAGAGTAGGCCAAAGGAATTGTATACTGGTTAGTTAATATTTAGTATCTTACAAATAGGACAGGCCTGGTCCTATATTATGCCTATCTCATCAGAGGGTGCCCACCCAGAATAGTCTTGTGCATATGCTACTAACATTTCTGGGATCGACACAATACCAAAAAATTTACCCTGAAACGTTCAAAAATCTTTTCACGAACAGATTTGTCCAAAGCTAGAGGCCAGTCTCACTCGGAGAAACGATTTAATATTTTCTTTTCTCTGGTAACAAGGCAAAGCGCGGCGTTGAGTTCCGCTACTTAATACGCAATGTCTGGAACATTTGCCATAAAGTACGTAACGTTGTATCTTAACACTACGTTCCCTATATCCACTCTGTTATACACGGATATAGCGTAAAGTTGAAAAAAAAAATGAATATAGAACCAACGCATTTACTCAGCGCTG
Source organism: Heliconius numata (assembly GCA_016802625.1). Lineage (NCBI taxonomy): Eukaryota > Metazoa > Arthropoda > Insecta > Lepidoptera > Nymphalidae > Heliconius > Heliconius numata. The sequence continues at coordinate 18,604 of JAEBDU010010866.1, read as the reverse complement.
CAAACATATTAATATTAAATGCATTAGAGGATAAATCGTTGAGCGTAGGTACATATTGAATTAGTACCAATTAATTATAATTTATCATACTTAAAGCAATAAAATTTTATTTGCCATATATGGGAATACATATTATGGGAAGCCATTTATTACTCAAGTTTGGTTTAGCGATTAGTTTAATCATTAGGAATGATGACGTATGAGATTAAAATATTTTTATGATTTTATGATTTATTTTCTATGTGTTTGAAGAGATTTTTGAAGTGAAATAAATATATAAAACTAGTATTTACTTATAGGATTCCCTGCCGGTGTCGAATGGAAAACTCGCAAATAGATCATGTATAAGAAAAGATTCTTAGAATGATAAAAATATTTCTGGCCATTTCCCAGACCGACAGAAAAAATCACGAGATTCATCAGCCACAAGACACTCTGTTCCTCGCTTTCCACCCACTTTTGTCTTGATTCTAGAGAAAATAAATAAAAACGTTAGTCGTAACGCTACATTTGTGGGTTCGATTCCCGTAAATGGGAATGGACTTAATTAAAAAATAACCTACGTATATAATGCACACAATTTCAAACAGAAATGGCAATAATCTACATGAAGCCAGAACAAAACCACCGTCTCGGGTCCGGTCTGTACGAGTGTCCAACGTACAAGACACTCCTGCGCGCGGGCACTCTCTCCACGACCGGACACTCCACCAACTACGTGATGACCATCGAGCTGGTCACCCACAAGCCGCAAGCGCACTGGATCAAACGTGGTGTAGCTTTGTTTTGTGCTTTGGATTATTGAATAGATTATAATAAAGATTTTTTTTATAAACTGTTTTTTAATTCATTATTTTTAAGTAAAAAACATGGTTTTGTTGTAAAGTATTTTAAGGTAAGAAGAGTTTTTAAGTTTTTTTTGTTATAGGCGGGTTAAAATATTTTTCTAGGAGAAAATTTTAAATTTTCAATACAGCGACATGCAAATTATTATTTTAGTTTACGTCAGTCAAGCTAAGCAATGGTTGCAATAAAAATAAACGATAGTTAAAAAAAATATCCTGAGTATTAAATGATTAATTAAAAATCTATTACAATACAATCATAGCAATAGATTTTAAATATCAAAGTTTTTTAAAAAAGACCGATAATTTGTAAAATTCCACATTTACCTGATAAATTCACCAATTCACGACACTAAAAGCGCTTTAACCAACGCAGCTTTATTACCAAAAGTTTAAATTGATTACAGACTACAGTCGACCCGACCGTCCATAATGCTTGGACACATTAAATAAAGCGTGTTGATGAATAATTTCCTTAATTAGTTATTCATAATCAGTTTTTGTTTTGATATGATGACAACATTACATTGGCTGTGTCATGACACAACCAATGAAATGGGGTGATTGGCATATATGTAGAGAGGGGGCGCTCCTGCAACCACAATAATGCAAGCATCGTAAAGAGAAAAATAGCAATCATGACCTATGTTTGAGGTCGTGGTGCCGCAGGAGAACTAATGTGTTACTGTAATCACAACGATTGTGGGTTCGATTCCCTATCGGGGAAATGAAATGTTTAATAATTTTATTTCCTCGCTCTGGTAACGAGGTGAAGCGCAGCGTTAAGGTCCACTCAACACGCTATGCCTCAAGTGGAGGGAAAAAGTGGGGAACGGAAGTATCTTAACACTACATATTCAAGTTTTTAAAAAACCTCTATATATTACATAATATTATTATATCAAAATAAATTATTCAATGTCATATCAGACAAAACTACGCCCAATATGAATAGAGTAAGAAAGAGTGATAGTAAAATCTGTATTTAGGTCAACATTGTTTCACTGGAGGGATCGTTACACTCGTTTGTAACTGGGTCAGGCGCCCTCCTAACTTATGGGTTCCCCTGGAATGAGGTATTCAGTAATCGTTTAATCAACCTGATATATGGGTTTTTATTTTCACATGCTCATTTTTCACGACAATTGAAAAGAGGCTTTCGTAGCGTAGGGTCACAAGCGTGTAACTGTAAACGTGACAGGTTGTGGGTTCGATTCCCACTAGAAGAAATGATTTTTTAAATATTTTCATTCCAAGGAATGGACTGTCCTATCTCTAGGTTGCCTGTGCCTGCCTGTTGTTTACAGGATACAATGTGATACTAAAAATAATAATAGCATTTTTATTTATCAGTAATTTTATTTTAAATGCAGCTACATTTGTTTCATCAAGTTCAATTCTCATTAAATTCACAATTTGATAAAGAAATCCAGCTTTTTTCAGTTTCTCTCTGTATTTCGCATATATTAGGGGGAGGCAGAGGGAATGTAATATTAAGTTACCTTATTCCGTAATTATCTAGAACCAATGTGTGTCTGAGTGTGAGAACTCAACTATCATTTACAGTTAGTTCCACTCAATATGCTGGACTTGAGACCCAGCCGACCTCAACAATACCAGTTTCATTTAATAAAAGAAAGACGTTATTAAAAAAACTTTGTTGCTTTTTTAACTTACTATAGAAATAAATATCTCCACAAATATTTATTTCCAGCGGGAACTTAGAACTAATACAAAGAAGATAAAATAAAGTTTTTAATCTGTCCGTGTACCAAGGGAAAAGCGGATTTAACTTGGTGCTGGTTATCAAAGTTACCTACTTCGCTCTGAATTTCGTCACTCTGTTAAGCTCAATATATATGTATGTGTACGCAAGCTACGCACCTACTAGTGTGAAAAAATGGATATCGGCTTATAATAACCATTGCTTTTTTAAATGTCACTTTCACGCTTTTCCCGCAAGCCGGGTAGACTGAGGGGATCTAGTGTTAAGACACTCTGTTACCATTTTCGGCCCTATTTTCGATATATTGCGTTTTAGTGGTGGAGGTTAACGCCAAGTTTTGTCTTGTTAGCAGAGGCATAAAAATAATTTATTCTCCCGAGTGGGAATCGAACTCACAACCTGTTGCGTTTACATTCAAACCTTTGTGGCCTTGTGTCATTACTATTACCATAATATATTTAAATTTAAAAAAAATGTCAAATTTAGAAAAAAAGTAATAATTATTTAACAAATATGTATATTATAAAGTGTTTGTTAAGTAAGGTCTTTAAATATATATAAACGACTCGCAAACTTAATTCCCTGTTACACAAAATAAAACTGATATAAAGTTCCCGCTATGTAAATCACCCCCCAGACGATTAAACTTACGCGAATAAATCTTAACAAACTACCAAAGATTTATTTTTAAGTTAACCACAATACACGTCTCTTGGGTATATTTACATATAAATTTACATACAAGGAATGGTCTTTCAGTTGTACGTTTATTTTAATTGTAATCATAAATAAATGTTTTTTTTTTCTTCTAGCCTTCTTGAGATATTTTTACGGTAAAATTAAAACCATTAAGTATACTCGTAATTGACATAACAGGATAAAAATTCCATTAAAAGGATGGCCTTAATTAATTGTAAATTAATGGGACTCGAAAAAACACCTACATTCTCCCGCATAGGAAAATTTTAGATAGATTAGGATTTTTTGTATATTTTATTTATCACTAAATGATATAGTGGCCGCCTTAAACTTTGTTTGCGTGGATTTTACAAAATTTCATAAATATCCATTTTTCTTAGTGCCCACCAACACTCCCCAAGTTCAACATCCCAAATTTCAGCGTTCTACGCCGCATACAATTATGCGTTGTCTATCAGTCACTCATAGATGATTTAATCCCGTAAATTTAGTTTGATGCTTTTCTGGAAACCGCGTTCCAAAATCTTTGCAGTAGTCTGTTTCCAAAAATGTAGGTATACGAGGTTCATTTAAAATGTGTTAAATAGTGAAAATCAACGACCTTATAATATTATTTTATGACATTAAAAGTCAAAATAAATTATTAGACCCCTTAAACTTTCACGGAATAACCATCTATTTAGCCATAAATTATGGAAATATTCATATAATAAAAGTAAAGTTGAAGCAGACTGTTCGTATACGGTGTATGAACGTGACAGCGAGTGTCAGTGAGTGTGACAACGACACTGTTCCTGATCTACTCACGTGAAAAACGCCGCGTGTGGGGGTGTTTTAAGGTTTAAGTTCAAAGCGGGTTTTTTTACCAGAGAATATGTGGATGAGGCCAGTCATTGTGCGGCGGCACAGGCGTGCGATTGTAAATGGTTGTGGGTTTGATTCTCAGTCGAGGATATGAAATCTTTAATATTTTCATTTTCTCGTTCTGGTAACTAGCCAAGGTATTGCATTCTGCTACTAAATGCCTCCAGAATTCAGCGGTGTCTAAATGAGAACGAGGTGTTTTAACACAAGGTTCCCAGGTTCCCTTTCCTTACACTGTTAAATTACACTATAAATAAATAATAACAACACCAACAAGATGTGAAACGGAGAGTATCGTTTTTTACCGACTCCGTAAGTATTACGACAAATCTTTTCTTAGTGCTACCTAATAAATATAAATCCCTAACTAACCTACAAATGAAACGTCAACTTTCTTAGTCCAGTAGATCTATCAGCGTGTAGTCTGTCAATTACTTAGAAACTGGACAGTCTTATCTTTAACCGACTTCTGTAAGAAAAGGAGGTTATCAATTCGACCGTATGTTTTTCATACGTATACTTTTAGAAACATAAAATAAATATTAATTCGTCTACAACTTGTTCCAAGCACCAACAGTTCCGAAAGCACTGCATAGAGGACTTCTAAATCGTGTTCAATTTTGCCACTTTCGTTGCCTTGTTATTTTACTGCCACGTTTTTGTTTAGTCATTTTTATCTTGTTTTTTTTGTTATTTGCATATACATTTTTAGATTAAGCGTTGCCTTATGTAATATCTTTGTTATTTATACTTCCAGGTCATCATGGCACAGGGGTACCGAGTCTGACTGTTAACGGGACGGAGAATTGAATGGTTTTCATTTCCTTTAAAACAAAAGAAAAAGCGGCGTTGAGTTATACTGCTCAATACTCAATGGATCGGAAAAAAGACGGAGAGTAAGGTAAAGAGTGTTTTTAGCTTTATTCTGTATCCTGCACAAACCGGGGTAGGTAGAGGGAGTGAGTCTTAGTGTTAAGACACTTCTTACCCGTTAAGACACTTCCACTAACCACTTTCCGCACAATTCTGGAGGAATTACATATTAAACGTCGATAACGTTGTACAATATTAAATATTCCTCATTCGACAGGGATATAAAATTTTAATATAATTTTAATTCAATACAAACAGTGAAAATAAAAACGACCATAACATTCTATTAAGAAGCTAAATTAAAACATTTTTTATAATTTAATTTAAAAGAAATGAGCTTCCAATAGGTTTGGAATACTAGAACGCCTATTAGTAATTCCCAATATAATTTAATATTCACCGCGAGAAACACCAGAGTAACCAGTACGGGAATTAATTATGTATATTATCTGGCGTATTGCTATAATTTGGGAAATAGTAATTAAAATATAGTGTTTTTAACATATTGATTATATACGTGTTTTTTTAAAGTATTGATTATAAGTGGACAATATTAAACTCATTCCTTCATTAATTCAGAGATAATAGAATTATATTAATTATACGATAGGACCTTTTACTTACGTAAGAACGAAGACAAGGCACAGGGTTCAATTCCGCAATGCGACGTGCAATATCTCTAAAACAGATGGAAAACACAAAAAAGAGTGTGCAAACACTACTCTGCAAATTATTACTTATCATAGTTAACATAAATATGATGTTAAAATTTCTTATCATGGCAAAATAATTTGAATTCGTCTATTTAACTAAAATAAATCTAACAGATTTTTATGTTAAAAAATGCTTAACATAAATATAATACGTAGAGGAAAGCAAGTAGGCAACACTACCCTAGAGACGGGATAATGAGATGTCGTTACGTAATGCTGAGGAAGTATCTACTTGCTTATTTAGAAAAATATCAGCCTTTTTCATCTGCAAAAAGAATAGAGGCTTTTCAGGGTATTTATATCATTCAGGGTAGTTACTGGAGATGAATGCGATTTACTACCTATATGGCTGATAAATACTGAAATGAATGTAAATTTTATATATTTAAAATGTATTAATGTATGTCACGTTATATTCCAGTGGAATCGTTCTAGGAGAAACCTGGTTTTAAAACATTCCGTTACCCATTTACCGCCTAATTTTGGAGAGATTGTATCCCACACAAAGCAGAGAACCTGGAAAACCTAGTGTTAGGACACTTCGTTCCCTTTAAGATACTTCCGTGCGTGAAGCGTGAAACAATAATAAGTAATTTAAGTTTCAGTTTTCGTACAAACAGTGTAATTACAATACTTTATTCTATGGATGTAAGTTTATGACGTGTTTTCAAGCGGCTGGTAGTTTGCCAGCGTGTTTTAATATAAATGAGACTTTACTACCAGCTATGAAGACAACAAAGTGCTCGTATATAATACAAATTGTATGACGACACCTCTGTTGTATGTACTTACTTCATATAGATATAGCAATCTGGATGATTTCGGTATTCTATATAATATATTTTAGTCTAGAAGCCAGTAGTGGCACAATGGCACAAAGTGTGCCTGTAAAAACGACTGGTTTATACGTTTAATCTCCATTCGAAGAATAAAAAAAAAGAATCGTCACAAAGTAGGGGACGGAATGTCTTAACACTAGCTTCCCTCTGCCTACCCTGCTGTGTGCGGGATATAGCGTGTGTAATTGTAGAGGCATTGACGTGTTGAGTGGTGGAACACAACGCCGCGGTTTTCCTTGATTCTAGAGTGAAGAAATAGGAATATAAATTTGAATAAATATTTCATCTCCTCAAGTAGGGATCGAACCCACAACTAGTCGATTATTATTTTAGATAACATTCATTAATCCACAGCACTTCTTCAATGCAGTTCAACTTGTCTCCAAAGGTATTATCGCACTAAAGTTCCGCGTAACTCTCACGCTGGGACACAAATCGTTAAAATACTTTACGTTGTAAGAACGGAAACTAAGTAATATTAATAGTTCGCGCTGAAAGTGTAAATTATAGAAGCGGTTTTATTGGAACCAAAAGGAACCTAATGTTATGCCTTGACCCTCCATCGCATTCTCCTCGAATTTTAAATATACCCAATATTTTGTAACAGCGGAATTTAGCGCCGCGCCTTTCCTTCCGCGGTTAAAATAGTGAAAAAATATATATTTTTCCCCCCGATTTTTTTTATAAATTAATGTTAAATTAAATATTTTTTTACTAAAAACTACTCCTACTACATTTTATAATTAAAATGAATTCGTATTCAATGTCTCGCAATGACGTTATTGCGCAAACAAAATGAGTTTTACAATGAGTATTACAATCGTTTATTGCACTCGAGTAATTTCTCCATTTCCCTCTTGAATGACTTCCAAGCCTTTTGGAATCCATTTATTATTAAGAAATTTATGTATATATATATTTTTTATGTATTTTATTTAAATTCCTAATATATACATAATATTTGTGTTAAATTTATAATATAAATTTCGTATTTATTGTTTTTTTTTATTATACAAACGAAGCTCTTGTACTACGCGATTATATACATAATAAACTGAATTACGTTATTAGTTTTTCTGTTCGTATGTAGCGCACTTACAGCGACTTTTAATATAAAAAAAATCTTATACCCTGGTTAACATTATTGAAAATTCCATAAAGATATGGTGGTAATTACCCAATTTCAGTATATTTTATCAATTTATACGCTGCCGCGTTAATTAATACAGAAAATTATTATCTAAAATAGAATCTTCAACTTTTTCTAGTAATTTTCTGTTAGCACAATTGCATACAAAAACTAACATTTGTTAAGTTAATGGGAGTGAAAATAGATGTGTTTTTACTAAAATCTATCGCTCAAGCCGCTTATAGGATTACAGCGCGCCGTAATGACGGCTTTGTAAAAAATGTTCGTCCACAAATTGGCAAACTTAACGGGGCCGTGACCAAGTCATATTTTAGCGTCTTAAATTGAAATTAAAATTTTAAATATTTGAATCATTACATGAACATAAAATTACTACCAGTTCTAAAGGTTTATAATGCTCGCTTTGGTAACGAGGGAAAGGCCGGCGTTGTGTTCCGCCACTTAACACACAATGCCTCTAGAATTCGGCGGAAAGTGGGGAACAGAAGTGCTTAATGGAAATGGATTGTCAATGTTAAAACTAGGTTTCCAGGTTTCCAAGCTGGGAAATATAAGCTAATTAACAATTTTTTAAAAAATATTAAATATCTCCAGTGCTGTAGCTTTACCAGAGTGAAGAAATATAGAAAAAAATATTTCCTCGAGTACTTACGTACAATTGGCCTTATGTAATATAACTTCCTGACTATATAATAGGCGAGCTACTTTATGTTTCATATTCTAAACAGCGGTTCAAAGTTACTTATGAAATAATAACACGCTATACAAACTTAAGCCGATCCTAATAGCTAATAGCGTAAGGAAATATGAGATCAATTTGATCTCATAATATAATCGAGAATTTTCAATAGGATGAGAAGTCTGGAGCTTATTACAAATTCCTTTATAACTTGATATTCGGTTCAGATATCTAGAGCTAAAAGCTTCAAAGGTTTGAATAAAGCTAAACCATTTTCCGTGGTGTGCGTAAGACCTCGTGGCTTGGTAATCTTTAGTAAGTAGGTATAAATTAATAGTAAAACTTGCTTTTTTTTGTAGAAATGTGACAGTTTTTATATATTTTCTAATTACTGTTTATTATAAAATTCTAATGCATAAGTTACCCTAAAATCTGTTATAATTTTTCGTCAGTAAAACGTAGTAGTAGAGTTTTGACTTGTGGTCGGGTCGTTGATGGTAGAAAAACTAAGCTACTAAAGAAATAATAAAAAATAATTTATTTAAAATTAAATCAAGAATTTCAACTTGAAAATTAAAAAAACAATGTCCTTTGTATATTAATAAAATTACGCATTACTATTGGAATTTCTACAATATTTAACTATTAAGTTAATTTTATTTTTTACAAGTTGTTAGTGTCAATTTGACCTATTTCTCATTATCTAATTCAGCTGAAATTTAGATTACGACAAAAATCTACACCAACTTCTAAACAACCTACCAATGCAAATTGAATCCTTTATTTCATCTTTCTATTTTAGTTAATCAAGAGAAGCAATCAAACGTAACGATATCTCTTAATTAATTATTACTCAAAGATGCTCCGATATTGAGATGTTTTAAACGGTGTTCGATATCTTAAGGTAAATATTTACAGAAATGGATCGATGGAGGATGAATAGAAAAGAGATATTACTCTATACTTATATTGTGGCGTGCCATTGGAGAGGCCTATGTCCAGCAGTGGACGAGGACAGGCTGATGATGATGATGATGAATATTGCAATATGTAATGTTGAATAGATTATTTGGTTGAACGCGCTAACCCCAGGAACTATTAGTTAGTTAGTTAGTTTTTTAGTAGCGTAGCAGGGTAAGCATAGGGAACCCGAGAACCTAGTATTTGCGAGTTGAGTGGTGGATAGCGCCGCGCGTTGCCTTGTTACCAGTGCGAAGAAATGAAAATATATTATTTCCTCGAGTGGGAATCGAATCTACACCTGCTTCACGACTTTAGGTGTTCCAAGATCTTCTTCAGTCACATTAACATTACTCATTAAGTACAGCGAAAGCAGAATGTAATGAAACAAAAACAATCCACGGAACGTTCAAAGCGTCTGTCATTGTCTCGACGAGGCCGAGGGGTTCAATTACGCCGATGTCGGTAATGGGGACACTATTAAAAAGTAATTTACGTTCGCTACGTAAAGCTACAATCGTTTCATTTCGTTTGTGAACATTTTAATTATGTATTTTCTTCTGTCACGGCGCGAAGATGCAGCGTGTTATATGTAGAGGGTTCAGGATAATCGCGTTTATAGCCAGTCACGTTGCTAGTACTTAAATTGATAGTGGTAGAGCAAATCGGCTTACCTACGCATTTAGATGGTAGTAATACTAATTGCTGTATTAAATACTCAGTGCGCCATTTAGTTATTGGTTATTCCATTATGTAAGTATAATTTATGCCCCATATAGCAGAGTGGGCAGAGGGAACTTAGTGTTAAGACACTCCGTTCCCCGTTTCTACTGCACAAATTTACTAAATATTAACAATTTTTGGACAACTATGTATTAAAAATTAATTTGGGCAAAGATTGTAAATTTAATAATCATTAAAAAAATCATGAAAATTCTTATTTAGAAAACGTATAAAATTTTTAACATAGCGAGTCTCGAACCCGCGCCTCCTGGAAACTGACCAGGTGCTCTAACCACTACGCCATACGTTCTCATCAAGCTAAGTCGAAATTCTTATATGGTTGTTACAATTTATTTATGTTGTTAGTGTCTCTAGGTAGATTTTTTCAAATTTCCTTTGTCCAAAGAGAATACATTCAGTCTGCGTAGTCCCAGACTTGTGGAAGAGCGCTCTTATTCACCCGATCCCGAAGGCGATGGTTTCGGTCCATCTAACTATAGACCTATTACTATCACCTACACAATTACCATGACAATCGCTATTAAAAGAAAACATCAAATTTATTTTTATGGAAAAATTTAATCAAAACGGTCTCGCCATACTACACTACACGCTGCACGCTAACCTCTTTTTATTCTTAGCTTTCTTGACCTAAAATATGAACATGAATATATATATATAAAGTTACATTAAATCCAAGTAGCTTTTCATCTCCCATACATTTCTGTTGCTCGTTCCGACCTACTTGCTCCGCTATTCTGCCAGTTATCGTGGAAATAAGCTAAAGAAACTCATACAATTGATTAACGAATTCATTCATGTTTTGGTTGATTTTGCATAAAAGGCATTATTGAAGTAGCTGTCTTTATATGAGATTGTGACAATCTACAGGTTCTATCTGAAAAGATATATATATATATATAAATACCTATATAAGTATCGAATTGTAGAAAAAATAATAAGGGAGTAGAAATTGCCGTTACTTTTAATAGTTAGCTTGCAGAAACTACATAAGCTTTTGGAATGAAACTTCCTCTATATTTCTCCCTGGAGCTAAAAGTTTGCTTCTGAATGTCATAAAAATTGGCACGGCGGCTTCGTTCGACAGTAAAGAGACTTACTCTAACAAAATTGTTGAAATAAGTATTTTTTGTAGGTTCCCTTTTCCTTTATGTAACACTAATGTCTTAAACGGATTTTCTAACCATCACCACGTTGGAGGCAATTTTAGAAGGTCTGAAATATTAGGTGACCTTATTAAGGTTACCCTTATCATCTCTTCTGAGTATACAGATTGAAAGAAAGAAATGTAAGTTTTTATAGAAGGTCTTCTAAGGTAATTTCGAAAATTGATATGTCTTCTTTATTATATACGATAGAAAACGATATGGGTGTCTATAACGATATAGTTTCACACAAGACACTTCGTCCTCCACTTTGCGCTCAATTTTCGAGTTGCGTGTTGATTGGCGAAACTCAACGCCGCGCTTCATCTTGTCACCACAGCGAGGATATTAAAATAAGTATTTTTTTTCACGAGTCGGGATTTAAACGGTGTTCTACTACGCCACCACAGCCTTAATCTTACTATATTCTAAAGATATATATTAATTATGTAAGAAGTAGTTTGCGGAACACAACATGTGTTATAAGAGTTAATGGATATAACAATTTTTCGCTGAAAATCTACGAAAGGTTTACAACAATTCTTATAATTTACAAACGAATGTAGAATTAAATTTCAGCTCCAGCTGTTAGGAGCGTGTGGGAAGTGCATTTCACTTGTAAAATTACACATTAAGGAAGAAATGTATGATGTAAAGAGTGGTTGTAGTGGTAATGGCTAAAATTATAGTTTGTAGTTTTTAATTGAGTTAATGATTAAAACCAGCTTCACGCTGTATCCCGCAGCAGAGTAAACTGAGGGAACTTACAGCAGGGTATGCAGAGGGAATCTAGTGTTAAGACACTCCGTTCTCCACTTTCTGCTGACTTCTGGAGGCATTATGTGTTGAGTGGTGTGTTTTTTTATCACTGTCAAATATAATTCCATTATTTACGTTCATATATAATAATTACTTATTTATTTTTATATGGCAACATAAATAAAGCAATAATTCTCTTAGGCTGTATTTAAAACTATCAATTTATAGAGTTTAGTTCTCTTCAGTTTATCTAACGTTCGTATAACGTTCTTTCATAGTGCAGTTGATAATTTCCTCTCAGCTATGGTAATTGAAGGCGAGTCGTTCCCTTTAATCAAAGGTGTTATTTGTGAAATAGGGCAACAGGTCAACTGCAGTTGCTCTGGAGTAGAAAATATCGATATATCGATACGTATTACACGATACTTTAATAATAAATGCGGAGAAGATATTACAGTATTTTTTGTGTTTATTAAAAGTGAAGGTTGTAAATTCGATTTGCATTATTGAATTATAATAATAACAAGTAAATATTTAATTTATAGCCTTTCGTAGGGTAGTTACGATCGTGTCTGATTGTACCCGTAGGAAACTGAGTATAATAAAACAGGATTCCCTCTACCTACTTACTTTTTTATCATCACTCTGTATCCCGCACCTATCAGGGTAGGCAGAGAAAACCTATTGTTAAGATAATCCTTTTCCATTAAGATACTTCCTTTTTCCACTTTTCGCGCAATTCTGGAGGTATTGCACGTTGAGTACTCGACGTCGAACTTTGCCTAACATACTGGGAACGTCTTAGGAATCGAACCCACAATCTCTAGTATTCTGCGCCACGACCAGCCTAAATATAATGAAAATAAAAAAAAATATATAAAACATACCTCCCACAATTTCCTCTGTCAAGTTTATAAAAATGTTACCATTTCGTCTCCCATATTCCCATTTAAAAACATACATTTTTATATGACAAACGTTAAAAGAGAATATTCAAAAAAATTATAATTTAAAAAATTATATACAAAAAATGAACTGAAACTAGTAAAATGCGAGATGCTGTGTTATTCAGGCATTAACATGAATAAACCTTTAGAAATTCGTGAAGTCGTATGTAGGGTGTACGGTCTACGGTGCACGTGTTGGTTGGCAAAAATTACAGTAATAGTGCTGTTTATATGAAAAACTTTTGAATTTACATATTTATATGTTTTCAATTTTAAATTTCAATATTTTGTTATGCTTTATTGTTCTTAGCTATGGATGCTTTCTTATAGATTTATTATTTTTATTAGAAAACACTGTTGTTAATAATAAAGTACAAATCTAAGACTTGCTATAACTAATTGCTATAGATATCAATTTTGAATTTGAACCTAAACCAAATGTGTTCATTTTCATGTCCTTTTTAGTTAATTTGGTACATTTGAGGAGCTCGTATTCTAAATGCTACTTTTGGACGTTGAATGTTAACATTCGGTATGTAGGTGCACCCCACTCCTATAGGAGAGCAATAAAAGAGAATTTCTTTTCTTTTCTTCCAAAATTCTTAAGAGGAACATCAAAAACGTGATTTTCCATTTTACTTCTCAAAGAAAAAGCAAAGTTGAGTATAAAAAACAATATATTAAATTTCTTCTATATAATTTCATACTTTTATATAAATAGTTATAAACCCTAAATAGTAGTATTGTATTATATGAAACGTAATACTCGTATACTAATAACAATGAAAAGTAACAAGCAATTCGGGTTAAATTTATAGCTCTATCATAGAACCCGTTATTGGCTCTTAAAGCAATCATTACTGAAATCTGCGGTCGCGGAGAGATTAATTGTTACAGCTTAGTGTTAGGTAGAGTAGAGTGTTGTTCTAAGTTTGTAAACTATTATATTATATTAATATAATATTATATTATATACTGGTCTATTATAAATGTTAAATAAATTATCACTTGTTTCACTTATCTCAATTTAGCTTTTTTTTTCATCTTCACGCTATATTTCTTATATAGCAGGTTAGGCAGAGAGAACCTGGGAACCTATGGTTTAGACAGTCCGTTACTATACAAACATGTCTGTATTCCGCCTATGCTTGTCCCTAAAATTATAGCAGCAAAATTTGTTCCTAAATAGAGTTGTCGACTATTTCTTAATTGTATATTGAAGTAGTATATTTAACGTTTAAAACCAAAACTACGTAAAAAAAAGCTGCACGGATTACGAGAAGCAATTTAAAGTTTATAAATAGGGATTCATTAAGCAATGCCTTGAACTTGAGATAAAAGACTTGGAGGAACAAAAGGTATTTGAGTTGTTTAAGTTTAAGTTAAAAATCTCTCTGATTTTGACTAAAAAAGTAAACAATTAAGACCGTCGTGGCGTTGTGGAACAAAGTCTGACTGTAAATGCGTCTACTATGAGTTTAATACACACTCGGAGCAATGATTATATTTAATTTATTTTAATTTTCTCGGGATTGTCTGTAACTTAGCACGGAAAATGAAGAAAGTAAGGTGACCAGAGTAACGGAAAGTGCAGATCGGAGTGTCCTAACACTAAGTTCCTTTCTACTTTCGTATATGCAGGATGCGTGAAAATACATATTATACAGCTTTAAAATATTATATAATCTTAATATTGTGTATTTAAATTTTACCAAACTTAACACAGTAGTTCTCAATATGTTTACAATACGAAATTTTTTTCATATTTTAAACTAAAATTTTAAAACTGACCAAGCAACAATACATATTATATACAAATAAATATATTTTTGGAGATAAAAATGTTTTATGCTACATAAATATTGGTCGCAGTGAAACTCAATTGACGTGAATTGTACGCATTTGGAATGACCGTATCGTATTTAAATTAACGTGTGGTGTCTGAAATTTATACTTGAGGCCAGTTGTGGGTTCGATTCTCAATCGAGGAAATGTAATATTTAATATTTTCATTTTCAACGCTCTAGTGTCGAGTTAGAGCGCTGTGTTGAGTTCCGCCACTCAACACGTAATGTATTCTCTAGATTTCGGGGAAAAATGAGAAACGTTATAAAAATTATACTTATAAAAATTATGATTTTATTTGGTTGAACGCACTTATCTCAGGAACTACTGATTCGAATTGAGAAATTCTTTTACTTTTGGGTAGTACCAAACTTAGACATCGGCACTTAGACGTGCCATGTGTCATACAAAACTCCTAGTTATTTCCAATGATCACACCAGTAAAAGCTAGTTCCATTATAAGAATAGAAGCAAACATTAGTTCCAACTGTTAGAAAAGCCGTAAAGCACGAGAAGTTATAATTCGGTAGCAGTTGCTTCCCATTAAGACCTTCTGAATAGAATGAGTTTGTTAGCGTTTGTGTTTTAGTTGATATTTGATCTTTAAGCTTGAGGAAGTTGAGCTAATAATTAATAGTTGGGTTGTCAGTTCATATGATAAAAGATATTTTTTTAAATTATTAAAGTAATATCTTTAAAGTTTGTGGAAAGAAAACTTGACGTAAGTAATTTTTACTTATAAAAAAAATTATCAATGTGACATGAGGAAGTAGAAGCTGAGAGCTGATAGTAGCCAGACCTTCGTTATTTTATAAAGTCTGAAAGTTTCTGTGCGCAAACCCTAGCACTGGTAAGTACTATCAGAGAATATGGAGTCAGGGTGGTGGTTACTTCGGCAGTTATAACATATCTAAGATACATAAAATAACACCTAACTCTCGTTAAATTATAAAGAGAGTTGTAAACTAAGTCACCGTACCACTTCGCCATGGAAGACTTATTATTACTTAGAGAGAAAAAAAATATCACAAAACTATAAAATATCTATTGAAATAGCATTAGTCTTATTAAGTACTTAAACCCAGATAGCTCAGGGTAAACTAAATTCCAACTGTAATAAAAAAACCTCTAAAACTAAAAGAATCGTTCGCTTAACTTATCTAATAACGAGACTATAAGACTTAGTATACTCGTATATTTTATTTGATCAGAAATACTCTGTTCCATACATACGTCCTTGAAAGGTACACAACAAGTATCATAAACAGTTTGGCAAGAGCTGAACTTTGGTAATGGTGGGTGTACCCGCAGTGAGCGGACACTTCGCCACATTTGGTGAAATCAAATACAGGCTTTAAGTAAATATGTAGTTTGTATGTGGATCGTGAATTGAGTTGATAATAATAATTATAATTATTATTATTATTAGCTTCACGCTGTATACCGCACATAGAAAGGTGCCTACCTTAGAGGAAACCTAGGAACCTAGTGTTAAGACACTCCGTTCCTATTAAGACATTTCCTGTCCCGACTTTCTGCCGATTTTGAAGGCAATGCGTGTTGAGAGACAAAACTCGATGTAACGCTTTACCTACGTCGTTACCAGAGCTATTGATTGTAAATATTTTTTTGTGGATTCGATTTAAACTCAAGGGACAAAATTATTTGATAATTTGGCGGAAGGTGGGAACGTAGTGTCTTAGCACTACGTTATAAGCGTGAAACTAAAAGAAATAATAAACAAATTTCAAAACATTAGTTTTATTAAATTTTTAAATTTGACTCAAATTATAATAAAAACTGAGCAGTATTTTTCACATAAAATAAAAACCGAGTAATTTTACACCAGATTCATTTTAATTACTAGGTTAATTGTAAAGATTTAACATTAGTTTGTATTTGAATAAATTACAAGCATATATATAATATATGATATATTTATTTGAAATATCGCTAAACTACACAAAAGGGTGGAACAAGGTCGTAATAAAACCGTCACCAGATATTAATGTCACGCCATACATCCGACATTACTACAAAGGGTATGTGACCTTCGGACCCATTAAATGGACCCTTATACAATTGCAAAGTTGTGGGTTCGATCCCCACTCGAGAAAATGAAATATTTATTTAAACATATATTTTCTTTCTTCACTCAACTCATGATTTAATGGGGAAGAGAATTCGGAGGAAAGTGGCGAACGGAGTGTCTTAATACTAGATTCCTTCTTCCTATCCTGCTGTGTGCGGGATACAGCGTGAAGCTCATTTTTAATTTTTAATTTCAACTTACGTACTGTATTCTGCGTATACCACGGTAGGCAGACCGCTCCAAATTTGGGACATTGCGTCGCAGTGAAAGGAACTCAACGCTGTACTTTTTACTTACCAGAGCAAGAAAACAAAAATAATTTGTTATAATACTATAGAATCCAAACCATCGTCGGTTCAAGAAAGAGGATAAGAAAGAGGTAATGGGATCAAATTCCAGATAGTATTCCATAATATTTACTGAAATCCAAATTAAATCTAATAATATAGAATCTTTAATAAGAGAAATTACAATTAAATATATAACTAAATCTACTTACAGAGAAAAACTTATTTATTAAACAAATGAAGGAAACGCAAGTACTAGTTTAGACAATAAAATGAAAACTGAGCGTTACAACATGCCGTTCTTGTATGAACTAGTTCACCGTCTGAATACAATAATGACTTCAAACTCGTCTCACTTGTCTACAGTTCAGTTCAGTGCGATACCGTAGACTTAAAATAATACTTGTTTTAGAATTCCGATTACCTCCTAAACTTTTAACTAAAGGAGAACCAGAGTAAGCTGCCTATAATTTAGTTCTGCTGTTAGGTTTAGGTAATTTGGTTATCCGAATCGATCCTCTAAAAATAGTCTCAATTAATAAAATCCAAAGCTTTTTTCACAAATAACTGTATTAATTAATTAATGGCGACCTTTATATTTGCTATTAGGTTAAAACATCAGAATGTAGGTCGGCTAGTATAAAAGCGGGACATAGATTTGCAAAGCGTGAACTAACCAACGCTAATGTAAAATCGCTGTGGAATTACAGAATTCACTTTGAACATAATAAACCTAATTTTCTTGCATACGCTTGTGTTAAGTTTTAGTTAATTTTTTTATGTATAAATTTCTAAATAAAATATTAATAAATATTTTATGGATATCTTACCAGGAGGCCAGTTTGATTCCCACTAAGACTTGCCTACTTGTATATCCTATCCTATTTATCCTATATCTTATAAAACAAAGTCGCTTTTCGTGTCTGTCTGAACTTTCTAACTCTTCTTCTTCTAAACCACCCAACGGATTTTTATGCGGTTTTCACCATTAGGTCGAGTATTTCTCAGGGAAGGTTTATATATAGTTTATTTTTTGTACATTCTTATGTAAATTAACATAAATACGATAAATGTGTCTAAAGTCCTACCCGTTGAGACACTTTCGCGCATGCGCTGCTTTAATGGTAAGTACTACATGAAAATAATGTACTGGAGTATTGTTCCTCTTAATAAGATCTACAAAAAAGTCCGCGACAGCATATTTTTATCTTTTAAGGATAACGTGTAGTGATCATATTTCTATCTAAAAATAGTAATTTCAATATATTTTTTATTGTGAGAGATATTTTTCCATAATGGTATTAATCCTTATCCTTTAAAATACTTTATTAATTTTCTACGTTAAACGAAGATAAAATTTGCTTTTTACACTATTTCGAAATTGCGAATAGTTTTAGAGAAAAACGCATTTAATTGTTGACACATCACGCCGTTGAC
>JAEBDU010010855.1:516-17702 GCA_016802625.1 Heliconius numata | reverse complement strand
CAAACTTAAGTTTGTCAACTTTGTCCCTGCGTGATCAAAATCTATAGAGTACTTCCAGTTGACAACTATGAAATTTGGCAAGAACACAGTCCGAACTTACGGTTTAAATAAAGGAGCAAATCGAATAATAGATGTATCGCAATGGTTGTGAGTTCAATTTCCTTATAACGTGCTTATTATAGGTTTAACGTATATTCATTTCCACAATTTGCTAGGCAAAGTGCTACTCAATACGCAGTACTCGTATATTGAATTCGGGCAGAAAGTGGAGAGCGGAGTGTCTGGACACATTCTAGATTCACTCTGTCTTCCATGTTATAAGAAGGATACGATATGAAGCTATATTATAATAATTTTTATATTTTTTATATTTTTTTCGTAACATTTGATATTGTTCACTTAAAATCGCTGCTCGTACACAAGTAGGCTCGAATGTTTTATTCAATTGATTTCACAGTATTTGCTAATTAAGTGCCACAGACCTGAGTAGTAAATATATATTTGGAAACGATGCGTCGTTCTTTTTACATAATATATGCAGTCTGTATTATTCAGATATTCTATATAATATTTCGGCATGTATAGAATATTATGAAATTATTGTCCATTAAATATGTTACCTAGGTAATTAATAAACATCTTAGAGATTGCATCGGCAATATGTAAAATTCCTATATTCGAGTTACAGATTTAGCGGTTTTTAAGTGCAAGTTAGGATAGCTTAACTTGGCAACTTTTAAACTTAAAATAAGATTTTACCATTAGGAAACCAATTTACAGATACGCCAACCGAGTCAAGTAGATGTAGGCCATCCACATTACCCACTAAAATCTCACACTGCTCCTCGACCGACCTTCACAGACCAGGGCCACCACGGACTCTCTCAGCCACCCGACACAGGTATCTCCCCGAACAGCAGTGAGATATTTTGAAGATTCCACCCATACTTCCAAACGTTAATTCCACCCATCTTAAACTATAGACTTTTCCCTTAAACTATAGGCAAATATAAATAACTAACCTAACCTGCACTTAAAACCCGCACAAGTCGCGACATGTTTATAGCCTGCCTGCCAACATATACCCCCTTCCTTGCTCTCGTCTTATACACACATTATCAGCTGTGCTTATTGGATATTGCATACGAGTATAATACCTAGGCAAAGAAAAAGTAAATAATATTTCATACATTACTAATATTTCATTCTTTTATTAAAAAAAATATCAAAGTATATCTATAATCACACATATCTATCACTATTGTATCGTAATTATGTTAAATGAATGAGAGAAAAATAATTTACTGCTCAGCACTTAGAGTAAGAAAATATTTAAATATTAATTTACCAATTCCTTAAATGAAATGTCTGAGGCCTCATAAAGTATTCAATTCATCTTGAAACGCCGACACTCGAGGTTTTGGGTTTCATTAGTTTCTTGTAAAGTGTTTGTGAGGGAATGTCATGGTCGGAGTTCTATGAGCTACTGAATCTTGAATGTGAGGCATCTAAGAAATTTCGTATTGTAGACTTTAATTTAATTTAAATATACAGAAATGCCTTTGTCTTTAACCCTGATAGAGGAAACAACTAAGCAATACATAAATGTATCGCTGGAATGCCGGGACCATCTCGTGAGAGAAGCTCAGACTAAATCTTAGGGGGAGTTTAGTGATGAATATTAACGTTCACATCTCCTTTCCGTGCTCCTATCACTTCCTAACCAAGTTCAAAAGGATTCTGTCACTGTCACCTTGGAAGATGAAGATCTAAACAGGCCGAGATTTTTATTGGTTAGAGTTTCATACTTTTTTTTTATTTTCTTATAACTTTTAGCACTATATTAGTCTAAATAACACGTAAAAATAACAACTCTAATATTTTTCTTTTGTTAAACTTAATAAGAATAAACTCAAAGTAATATTAATTATAACATAATA
Source organism: Heliconius numata (assembly GCA_016802625.1). Lineage (NCBI taxonomy): Eukaryota > Metazoa > Arthropoda > Insecta > Lepidoptera > Nymphalidae > Heliconius > Heliconius numata. Next base: position 15,762 of record JAEBDU010010855.1, on the reverse strand, counting down.
CAATATAAGTATTGTCATAACAATAATAATTATTATTATACGAGTAGTTTACTACAACTTTAGAGATACAAAGGCATTTATTCTCCCAAATAAGCATCAAAGTTGAGGGAACTTTGAATATAGCTCGAGGGGTGAACCATAAAACTTATGGCTCCTAGCATTATAAAGCAAATCTTTGTTAGCTACAAGACTAAATTTGTATATATTTTTTTTTTTTTATTAATATCAATTATAATAGTAAATTCCATCGTAGCACAGCGTCTGCCTGTAAGCGGGAAGGTTGTCGATTCGATTCCCACAAGACACAGCGTGGTGATGAATTTCGCCATTTAAATTAATAATAGAAAAATAAATTGCGGCAAGTGGGAATTGTCTTGTACTGGGTTCCCCCTGCTTACCTGCTACTACTTACTACTACTGCTACTTCATCTACTCTTTTCTTTTTTTTTATTCTAATTTATCTAAATTTTATTTACATGATAAGTGTATAATAAGTGTATAATTATATATATTTAAGATAAGAATAGGTAAGTTAGACCATTTAATATAATTCTATACAATTCTATCTTGTAATGTTCTTGTTGCTTGAATGACAAACATATTTTAATAAATTGTTTGTTCTGGAAGCGAGGCAGTCAAGTCAGCCTTCCGCCACTCAAAACGCTATGTCTCAAGATATCGACGGAAAGTGGGAAACGGAAAGATCTAAATAGGGAACGGAGTGTCTTAGCACTAAGATCCCAGGTTCAATTAGATGTTGCCAAGACTTAATAGCTATACAATAAAAAACGTTTCATTTAAATTCGTCCTGTACTTCCAGAGATTAGCGTGTACAAACAGACATTGTTATTTATTTTTTAATTTTTTATTTATTGATTTGTGTTCTATTACTAAACCCCCCTTAAATATTATTTTGTAAATATATTCAATGTGCAGATGCGCCATTTTTTTTTTTTTTAGTATATGTATAGATACATAGATGTATAGATATATAGAGGATTTATAACGAGATAGAATAATCCATCTCGTTTTCAAAAATTATTATGCATTGTATTGGATTGGTATGTTTGTGTATAGACTATATATAATTAAAACATAGCCTATCTATGTATATACAAAGTATATAATACTACATACCATATAGAACGATATAAGAGCAGAAATATTTATATATTCTTAATGAACCAAACTAATTTAAAAACATTCAACGTCATCTGTTGAACTGGGAGTGAGCCTTAAATACCATAGTTCTGTCACGCTAGTGATTCATGCCATTTATTTTTTCTTGTAAGAATTTCTTGTGTTTTTATCTTGTTGGAAATAAAATACAATTAGATTTATTCCCTACGCGTGTAAGATTCTAACAAGAAAGTTAAAAATGAAAGCTCTTTGAAATCTGAAATCTGAAGATCTTGAAGTATAATTTGCCAATAATAATAATTATAAGATGAAGCCTTTTTAAGGCTCACTTTCTGTTCAACAGATGGCGTTGAACGTTTTTAAATCGCGCTATGGTTTGGTTTAGTTGTGGAGTATATAAGCATTTCCTCCAGCTCCTCTCGACGTTGTATACAGATATGTATCTGTAGATTGTGTCGATTTTGATTATGTTTTTGGACAGCGAGACAGACATTTCTGTCTCGTTTAGAAATTCTAATAAATATGTTTATAGTTTAATTACGTTGGTATCAAAGACGTTAAAATTAAAGAGTATGTTAATAGTGATTTTCAAAAAATACTTATTTTTGTAACTAGTTATGAATGCGTCATAAGCGTATAATATGTATAATCTATACTAATATAATAAAGCGGAAGAGTTTGTTTGTTTGTTTGTTTGTTTGAACGCTAAGATCTCTGGATCTACTGGTCTGATTTACATTGTTTTTGTTTTGTATAAAAGCTGCATTCTTCAGAAGTTCTATAGGCTATATAACATTACATTACACATATAAACTAATATATTTTAAAGTACTTTCTAATTTGACATGCAATTTATTCTGCCATGTTAATAACAACCGTCGCGTCGCTACGCAACCGTTACCGCGACATTTTGATATTCATCCTTATGAAAATAAATATAATAGTCACTTTTAGCATTTAATCTAGATTGAAATTATAGTTTACTGTATAACATACTAATAAATAATTAAGGAGATGTCACTGATTCGAAATGACCTAGCCTACGGGCGGCACAGTATGACCGACGCGAAAATATTCTAATAGATTAAGCAGGCGTAGCCGCGTCCGGGTCCACTAGTAAAAATATAAAATATAAGTTGTTAAAACAAGATCTTTTAAATTTTCTAAAAATACATACATATATCAAAATTATAATGTTTGGAGCCATGTGCTAATTTAGAAGATACACAGAACCTTTTGCACCTCACTGTGATTTAATTTACATACTAAAGCCAACCCCTTTTTAATGTAAAATAAACAATATTTGCATTTGTAAAGACAGATTTAATTAACAATTATTCTATTATAGTATTAGTTTGTGTCTTAATAAAAACGGAGTGTCCTTACACTAGATTCCCAGTCTGAGTACGCTGAGATACAGCGTCAATCGAAGAAATAATAGTCTTAGCTTCATAGTGCATCCTGCATATTGCAGGGTAGGCAGAGTATTCGCATAAAAATGCGAAATTGCAAAATAAATTAGAAAATACAAAATTAATACTTGCCAAATATTATTAATTTTATAAAACTTATAGTTTAAGTTATCTATTGATAAATTTTAAATATGTTTGTTATTATAAACATTCGATAAACTCTCCTTCTCTTCTTCCTCCTGGCATTAATCCCGGCTATTGCCAGGGTCTGCCTTCCTACTCAACCTACTCCACTTTGCACGATCTTTTGCGTCCTCGGTGGTTAGACCATTGGCTCTCATGTCCTGCATCACGACATCCAACCAGCGCTTCCTTGGGCGTCCGGTAGGTCGCACCCCAGGAACTGTTATAGCAAGGCACTTGCGTCTGACATAGTTACGCCGGCTGGCGCGTAACGTGGCCAAACCATCTCAAGCTACGCTCTTGGAGCTTATCCGCTACGTCACGGACCCCAAGACTACCTCGAATGAATGTGTTGCGTATGCGGTCAGACCGCGTTACGCCGCACATCCACCTCAGCATCTTCATTTCCGTGACGTGGAGCTCTTGAGTGTGCCGAGATAGTGCCGGCCAACATTCGCTGCCGTATAAAAGAACCGGTCGGACGATGCTCTTGTATATCAGCCCCTTGAGCTTGGGCGGTATTCTGCGGTCGCAAACCACACCAGTGACCTCCCGCCATTTGGCCCAGGCAGCGCTTATCCGGCCATGGACATCGTGATCGATGCCTCCAGACTCGTTCATAACGGATCCAAGGTACCTGAACTTCTCCGACTTAACGTCTGGCTCAGGACCTATAAGGATTGTGCTCGAGTCCCGGCTCCCGCAGGCCATGTACTCTGTCTTCGACACATTTAGTTTAAGACCGCCGTTCTCAAGCGTACCCTTCCAGAGGTTCACTTTACGCTCCAGCGTCAGTCGGTTCTCGGCAATGAGTGCTATGTCGTCGGCATACATCATCAGCCATGGAGGCTGGTCCTTGATGTGAGCCGAGACAGTATCTAGCACTACATTGAATAAGAACGGACTAAGAGCCGAGCCCTGGTGAACCTCCACTGTAATCGGGAAGGGTCTAGTGTCGCCAACAGCAGTCCTAACCATAGAAGCGGAATCGTGGTACATGTCTCTGATAATCTCAATATAGGCCTCAGGGATCCCTTTGGATCGCAATGCCCACCAGATACACTGACGAGGCACACAGTCAAAGGCTTTCTGCAGATCTAAAAAGGCCACATGCAGAGCTCTCCTTTTTTCCCTGTATGCCTCCATCAAAGTTCTGAGGGCGAAAATGGCGTCCATGGTGCCCGATCCTGGCTGAAATCTATATTGAGACTCAGAGATAGTACACTCTTGGCGGAGCCTGAGGTCGATCATGCGCTCGAAGAGCTTCATGGTATGACTCATAAGCTTAATGCCCCTATAACTACCACAATCTTGAACACTGCCTCTTCTCTTGTAAATAGGAGTAATAAAGCTAAGCCGCCACTGATGCGGCATCTTACCAGTGTTCAAGATATGGTTAAAAAGGTCAGTAAGCATGAGCACACCAAGAGAGCCCAACGATTTCCACGCTTCGATCGGAATGTCGTCAGGTCCCACCGCTTTTCCGTTCTTCATGCGTCGAAGGCAATTACGAGTTTCGTCAAGGGTTATTGGGGCAATAAGTCCGAGTCTAGGCGGTGGGTCGTGATGAAGATTGCATGGGTGTTGAGTATTCAGCATTATATACTAATAATTGTTTTCTTTTTTCTTTTTCATTCATTTTCCGTTTCTTTTTCAAATTTATTGATCTATTGACAAACAAAAACGAACCACTTATTATTTTTATAACTTAATCAAAAAGTCTATAGTAAAATAAATGACGCTACACGTTGCAGTAAATATTGAGTATGCCAGAGCAGCAATGCAATTCCAGCTATATCTTCTTAATACATACATATCTCACTCAACTCATTAAAGTTTCATAGCAATCGGATGAAGCAAGAGCAAATACATAAAACACGAGTGTATCATTCTACCTACAAGTGCCTACATTTGGAAATAATAACGTAAAATTTATCAGCTTCACGCGGTATCCCGCACACAGAAGGGTAGTAAGGAACCTAGTGTTAAGACACTCCGTTCCCCACTTTCCGCCGCATTGTGGAAGCATTGCGTGTTGAATAGCAGAATTCAACACCTCGCGTTGCCTTGAATCCAAAATGAAAAAATTGAAATATAACGTAAGTAAATATTTCACTTCCTCGAGTAGGATCGAACCCACAACCATCGCATGTATCGCAGTCTCACCCTTGTGCCGCTACGCCATGACGGCCTCGACGTAAAATTTATATACATAATTTAATAAGTACATACTTCGAGACCAGTCGTGGCGTATGGTAACCGCGACAGGTTGTGGGTTCGAACCCCAATCGAGTAAATGAAATATCTAATTTTTTTCATTTCTTTGCTCTGGTGTCGAGGCAAAGCGCTGCGTTGAGTTCCGCCACTCAATACACAATGTAAAAATCAATACCAGAACTCGGTGGAACATGGTGAACGGAGTGTCTTAACGCTAGGTTACCTCTGTTGTGTATCGGATACAGCTATAAAAAGCAACATACAAGCTGAGAGTCATGCCATTGCTATTGCATGCTAGTGATTCATGCCATTTTTTTCTTATAAGAATTTCTTGTTTTTATCTTGTTGGAAATATAATACAATTAGATTTATTCCCTACGCGAGTAAGATTCTAATAAGAAACTGAAAAATGAAAGCTCTGTGAAATCGGAAGTATGATTTTCCAATAATAATAATTATAAAATGAAGCCTTTTTAAGGCTCACTCTCTGTTCAACAGATGGCGTTGAACGTTTTCGTAAATCGCGCTATGATTTGGTTTAATTGTGGAGTATATAAGCATTTCCTCCAGCTCCTCTCGACGTTGTATACAGATATGTATCTGTAGATTGTGTTGATTTTGATTATGTTTTTGGACAGCGAGGCAGATGTTTCTGTCTCGTTTAGAAATTCTATTAAGACTCAATATGATATACTACATACAAATGCTTATGAAGCATTTGTTATTATCATATTTTGTACATCATCATCAGCATGAACAGCCATCTTTTGACCACTGCTGGACATAGGCCTTCCCAAATTCTCGCCACGACACTCGATCCTCGGCTTTTCAGACCCATCCGCTTCCCGCCAACCTCTTTCTCTTTCTTTCTCTAGAGGTAAAAAGCACAACTTTCAACACGTTGGTGAAACTTATTTAAAAGGGACGTGACCACGGCGACACAAAGCGAAAGATAAATTAAATTGTGCGACTATTAAATTTAATTATGTAACTTTTAAAAGGAATTCTAACGACAGTTCTAGTAGGATTATCTTTTAGGCACAAGATTACCTATAATACTATTAATAAATATGATTTTGTATTATATATGTATATAATTTTTTATGTATAAGACCTTTTTTAGCTTCAACTCGTATCCTGCATATAGCAGGGTAAGAGGAAACCTGGGAACCTAGTGTAAAGATAATTCGTTCCCATTAAGGCACTTGTAGGAGGGAATGCTTTAAAATTACTAAAATGAACCATAATATTAAGAAATTGTTTACTTTTAATCATTATTCATATTTGTAACGAAAAAGGTCAGGGTTTACTTCCTGAAATCGTTCGTCCTTACAATACATATAAGGTATCAGTAAAATGGAAATTTTATTTCTTAAACTTTTTTAACATACAAGACTTCTTCAGAGAAGCAATAATGAATCATTCATTGATTGGAGTCATCGTGGCGCAGTGGGAGTGGGTGTGGGAATATTTATTCTCCCACGCTGGTGAGACAAAGTACAGCATTGAGTTTTTCTACCAATTTTTTTCTATACCGCATATATCAGAACTGGCAGATGGAACCCAAGAACATAATGTAAAGACACTCCGTTCCCATTAAGACATTTCCGTTCCACTTGCCTTCACTTTCTATTTCTACCCTGCTATATGCTGGAGACCAAAAAGAGAGAACTGGCACTATACTTAATATACAAAATAAGTTCAGAGTACTCTCGAAAATTAGAAACATTAGATTTTAAATGAATCAGTAATGTACTACCTTTACGTAGAATAGATTCAGTGTTGTTTCAGAAAGTATCTGATAAATAAAAGAAACATAGCAATTTCCTTTTTTTTTTAATGTTTTAAATCAATCTTTGTAATAAAAAGAAAAAGTCTTTAAGGGACCCTTTATAAAAAATATTTGTTAAATCAAAATGGAAATTAGTATTAAAATAATAAGAAGCCGTCATTGTACATGGGCACAAGGGTGTGGCTGTAACGCTATGGTTATGGGTTCAATCCCCCTCGAGGGAATGAATTATTATTAATTAATATTTTCATTTCTTCGCTCTGGCATCAAGGCAAAAACCCGGCGTTGTATTCCGCCACACAACACGCAATGACTCGAAAAATTTGGCGGAAAGTGGTGAACCGAGAGTTTTAACACTGTCGTATATACTATTGTGGTATACACCGTTGAGTTTAGATGATATTTTTTCCATCTAATATACAAGCGACACTTTAAAGAGGTATAAGAATTGGATCTCAAACTACAAGTACAGTTTTTATTTTTTGATACCTAACGGTTGCTTTTTAATATAAGATGTATGAAAATGGAATAATTTATCATATATTACAAAAAAAATACGTTTTTAAGTATCATAACCAATGTATTTTTTTAAACAGGATATAAAGAAGCCGTCGTAGCGTAGTGGCACAAGCGTCTGTCTGTAAACGCGGAGGGTGGTTGGTTCAACTCCTACCTGAGTAGAACGAATGATTATTTATTAATATTTCCATTTCTTTGTTTTGCTAACAAGGCAAAACGCGGTATTAAGTTCCGCCATTCAAGACACAATGCCGCGAAAATTCAGTGGAACATAGATAGCAGTACGCCAGGTTCCCTCTGCTTACCCTGCTGTATTAAATAAATATTGGTAATGACATGACAGGTTGTTTTAAGTCCTAAACAAATCACAAAATCCATGGTTACTGATTGACCTACTTTCAAAAACACGAGCCTAAGTAGGGTGATGTCAGTCCAAATGGGAATAACGAAGGCATAAAGGAATCATTCGTAGACACATCCATACCGCACGTATTATAAATAGCGGTGACTTTTTTCCTTGAAGTCAGGAAAGTTGAAAATATGTCAGACGAGGGTTTACATACATTTGGTTTTTTTTAACTATGAGGTTGACCTGATGATTAAGAGCTACACGGTGTTGGATAGATGCTTTCTATATATACAGTTTCATGCTGTGTCCCTCGCATAGCAGGGAAGGCAAAGGGAACCTAGTTTTAAGACACTCCACTCCAACTCCACAATATTAATAAATAATAATTCATTCCCTCGAGTGGGGATCGAACCCACAACCATGCCACGACGGCCTCAAAAATAATGAATAATTAAGAATAATTAAGATGTTATTCAGTTTCTATTAGAGTGTTTAATAAAGTATGTATTTACATATAAAACGAATAAGTTATAAAAGATATAGCAAAGCTACTTACTTACATGTGCTACAACGTAAAATAACTTTGTAAAATGCTGGCATTTACTTAGCTTTTCGTTTCACATCTGACGTTTACATCCAGAGATTGAAAAATTGCCATACACAGTGTATAGCCTAAAGTAATCAGTATGGGTAATTACTTCGCGTACGAAGTTCGGGCGCCGACAGCTTGGAATAAGGTCGTTCAGGTTTTGAAAAATATGTTATATATGTATAACAAGAGGTTGTGTTTATTTAAAAGTAGATTTTTTTGAAGGCCCTCTTGGCACAGGACCGCAATCGTGTGATTGTAACGCGATGGTTGTGGGTTCGATTTCCACTCAGTGGAATGAAAAGTGAGGAACGGAGTCTCTTAACACTAGATTCCCGCTGCCTATAAAAGGAATACAGCGTGAAAGTACATTTTTAAAGAAAATACTATTCAATAATTTAACTAAAAAAATAATAGCATTATTCTTCTACAAATCTATCTAATACAATTTATTCAAGAGCAGCATAAGGTGTTTAAATAGGTCGCGGTGTCGTTCCTTTTAACAAAATTGACTTCATTGTGTTCAGTTCGTCGTTATTTTATTAAAGGGTTTCTTTTCGCTTCTTTGTAGCATTTGGATTATTCTACAAATTTCGGTCCATTAATTTCCATTAAAATTTAGACATAAGTATTTTTTGAAAAATCAAAATTAAATTATTCTTTATTTAATGAAATGTCAGTAGCGTCAGTCCTATATGTAGGAACAAAATGTACGTTCATTATGTACTTAACGCCATGCGTTGTTTCATGATACCGGAAATATTTTTTTAAAAAACGTTTATTACAATTAAAATCGAACCCACAAGCATCATGTGTACTGTTATCTACTTAGCCTGCTATATAATGTTTGTGTATTTATTTTTTTTATTTTAAGCTTTTATTTGACTTGCAATGTTAGTTAGTATGTGTGTAGTGTATGTGAATTCTTGCAAGCTCAATTTGACCCAATTCCTAGTGACCGATTGAGCTGAAATTTTAGTTACAACATTAAGAATGAAATTACAAATACATACTATTATCTATACTTATATTAAAATCGTAGCTGATCGACGCCTGTATATGGAAGATATTTGAGAAATTGATTTTGGGGATATTTAACAATGTAATAAGTAGAACCAAAACAATCAAAATTTTTGAAGCTTGTATTTATTATTAAAAGTCAAAAGATCCATCACTTTTACTTTTAATGAAAATATCGCCGTCTCTTAGAAAATAGTCCAATTAAGAGCAATATCAAGCATATTCAATAGTTAGCTATTGGAAAAGCAGCTAATGTCGAACTGTCACTAGAAACGATATTTCAGAATTGTCGTCAAAACTATTCAATTTGGTGAACAAATATTCACACACGCGTTCGCTTGCGAGTATCGAGAGTTATTCACGTTAGGTCAGGGGCCACTTGAAAATATGTTATCGTGGCTTTAATAAATACAGGGATGTTTATAAAATGTCAATAATAGTACAAATTCTAATCAAATAAGAATAAAATCTAAGGAAAGAGTATAAAATAGGTATGTATCAGTAGTGCTAGCTGAATGTAAATTGTCATACAGTTACATATATTCCACATCTAAGCCATATAGTGGTGGATTTACATTTTGTTTTTTTTTAGCTCCACGCTGAATCCCGCACATAGCAGGATAGGCAGAGGGAACCTGGGAACGTAACACTAAGACACTCTGTTGTCATTGAAACAATTTCACTACCCACTTTCCAGCCGAATCTGGAGGTCTTGCGTGTTGAGTGGCGGAACTCAAGGTCGCGCTTTGCCTCTCCTCCTTACCAGAATGCGGCGCTGAAAATATTAAATATTTCATTTCCTCGAATGGGGATCGAACTCGCAACCTGTCATTACAGTCGCACACTTGTGGGGCACAACTGGCCTCACATCCTACATCTATACCATAAAATGACTGATTGAGATTTGTTCATCATTCCTGTATTCTACGTAGACGAGTACGTTCACATATTTGCATTTCTCATAAGCAATTAACCTGGATTAGTCGTTTCTAGACTAAGGTAGATAGCAAGGCACGTCAAAACGTATAATAATTCTATGGTTACGTAACAATAACCAATATAATTTGATTTGTAATAAAAGTCCGAAGTGTGTGTTTCCATAAAAAAACTGGCCAAGGGAGAATCGGACTCGCCCACCGAGTGATCCGTAAAAAATTGAAAATCTTGAACTTTCATTTCATACCTCAATTAAACTAGCAGCGTTAATACTAAATTTTGCCCCCTTTTCACAGCTATTATTTTTTAGGATTGAACCACAAATGTATAGTTTTCAGATTTTTCTTGAACCAGTACTACCTGTAGATGCTAGCTGCCAAATTCTATAATTCTAGGTTAACCGGAAGTACCCTATGAATTATGATTTCCTTGATAGTGTCGAAATACGCGTTTTAGGCGATATTACATTTACCTACCCAAAAAAAGATGTTCAATTGGTATAAAATTCAAGTCTGAACTTGGCTATTTTTCGTAGACTTATCGCTTAACGAGATATGATAAGCTCAAAAGTATCTTGAAATGGGGGGTGTAAAATACACAATACACGTTTCCAGCTTTTTAACTTGGGTGGACACGCTGGCGCGTGCGTGTCTTTATACAATTATTTTTAGATATATACTATCATATTGATTCTACGTAGATATTTATGTTCTATGAAATTAGTAACATTTCAATGATCATAAGGCCTAAAATGAGTATATCTATGGAATGGTTACATAACGTCTATAGAAATTAACATACAATACATATTCACTGCAAAATTTCATATAGTACATACATACAACTATATATCTTATAATGTCGGGTAAAATTAAAATTATTTTTATTTTATAATACTTTTATATGAAACTAAAGCAGAAAATTCAATTTGATTTCAATATAATTTAACTGAAACTTGAATTACATTAATGTGAAAAGTAAAAAAAGGAAAGGTCAATGGTTTAAAACACGTCCCACCTATCAATTCAAGCTAATATATCTCCAACACGTTTTATCTTTTATATTGAGAACTTAGAAAATATTTTATTGAATACGTACATTTTTTTTACAGACGTACGACTGTAAACGCGAAAGCTGTGGGTTCGATTACCAATTGAGGGAATGAAATATTTTATATTTTAATTTGTTCGCTCTGGTAACAAGGCAAAGCGCAGCGTTGAGTCCCGCCACTCAACACACAATGCCTCAAATATCGACCGAAAGTGGAAAAAGGAAGTGTCTTAATATCCATTAACGGAATGCCATAAAACTAGGCTGTGCACCCTGCTACTAATACAAGCTGCCTGCTACCCTGCTACTAATATAAGCTTTTACGTGTTACTTTGTGCATATTGAATCGAGCAAATACAATGTAATAAATGCTATATAATGTAATGAAGAAGTTCTGGGAAGAATCTTCGACAGACGCTGATTGGATATTAGTTAGTAATTTCTATTTTTATCGTGATTTTAGTCACATCTTAAGGTTCCTTACCTCAAAAGGAAAAGACGGAACCCTTATCTAGATCGAGATAATAAAGGGCAATATTAATCTTAAAGCAATATCAAATCTCATAAGGTCTACGGTCCCTTTTCCCTGGTACCACCGAGAAAAAATCAAATTTCTAAGTCACCGCAATGAAGAGATATTCGTTTTTATAGCGCAAGTATCTTCCAGAGCATTTTTAACGTTAAGAAACTAAACATTGTGCAACTACTATCCGTGTTTTACCTTATTGTATATTCAGCTCAAATATTTAACATTATTTTTATTGAAAATTATATAAGAAATATATATTTGACTCTTTTTATCTAATTAGACCTTCTATTATTATATGGTTGGGTCAGTCTTCTAAATGGTACTTCCTTTATATTTAACTGACCAATCTTCATTGTGTCTTCTCCATTCTATGTGATATTGGAGTAATAAAATGTGCTCAACCCGCACGCCTAAAAGCCATAAAATCTGGAACAGAACATAACTATATTTGATTATAAAAGAGTCTAGACATATCATCTATAGTAATTTTATGAAGCTAACGAGCTTGTTTGGCTAACGCGTTAATCTCAGAAACTAGTAGGATAGTTAATTTAACGAGGAAACCTGTAGGTTTCCATGCAACCTGCTGAACCTATGGTCAGTTACCTTGGAAAAGTTATATTTCATACACAAACTCTTAATTATATTTATTTTGCCACTAGGTCAAAGCTGCATGTTAGAGCTAGGTTTTTTTGTCAGCTTCTCTCTGTATCCCGTTTATAGCAGGCTAAAAAGAGAGGACTTAGTGTTCACACACTCCGTTAACCACTTTGCACGTTGAGTGCCGGAACTTAATACCGCACTTTAGCGTTGATATCAGAGCGAAGAAAATGAAAATATTAATAAATAATAATTAAATGACACGAATGGGACTCGAAGCCACAACCGTCACGTTACAGTCACAAGCTTTTGCCACTGCGCCACAAGGGCCTAAAAGCTAGTTAAATATATATATATATATATAATTATAGGTATATAATTGTACCAAAATTATGCATATTAATCTTAAATGTAATAAGGCTTCTGATTCATGCATTATGCTAATCATTATGATATATATATATACGTTGTTTCACGTCAATAACTTAGTGATTTAATTATATAGCTTCGTCGTTGTAAACGTAAATTATTAGAATAAATAGTAAATTATTATCTATGGCCTAAATTATACAGGGTGGAATTGTCAGCACCACTTTAAATGAAACCACAGTTTTAACTACTCTATAAAAGCCTAATATAATTCGGAAAAAAAATAATTCTGAAAAATGAAAAAGTTATTTTTTCAAACAAAATAAATAATAAAATAATCGTTTTAAAATAAAACGCCATTTGTAAAGTATAACATAGGCACGCACACACTTACCTGTCAAAGCGGCAACGTCGCACACGTAAGTGTGCGTGACACGAAATACAGGTATGGATAAAAATCGTGAAATGAAAAAAAAATCCTACGTCTAAACTGTTGAGGTACCTTGATTAATATTTTTAATTCTGGGTTTGAAATATTTTACCCTATATGCACTTTCAGTAAAAGAAGCGCTGCCTCTTCCACCCTGTATAATTATGTTACTAAAATCAAAAATCAAATTAAATCTTCAAGCTTCATGTATCCCACACAAAACAGGGTAGGGAGAAGGAACCAAGTGTTTCCCCTTAAAACATTTCGCTTTCCCCACTTTTCACCAAATTAGTATAATTCGAATTATATACTGGTAACGAGGCAAAACATCACTCAACGCAATGCATCAAGAATTCAGTGAAAAGTGAAAGACAGAGTGTCTTAACACTAGGTTCCAAAGTTCCCTGTACCTAACCTGCTATTTTGCGATACAGCATGAAGATAGAAAACAAATACCTATTACCTACGAAAAAGAGAAAGATCGATAACAAAAAATGAATAGAAAATATTATTCTGAGTACATTCAGAGATGTATTAATAATATTTACACATTTTAAGAAAATTTAAATTAATTTAAAAATATTTATAATATTACAAAGTTGTATGTAACGTAGCCAAACTGTAAAATTTATACTTATATTTCAAGTTATAGTTTAAACTGCTCTGTTTAACTAAAGTCAGTGATCTCTATGTTAATGTAAAAACTTGGTCTCATTTAATTAAAGTTGACTGTTTTGTTAGATGGAAATAATATTTTTAATAAAAAATTGAAATAATTTTATAAATAACTATTCTCCTTTTGACTTTCTATATAGTGCACATTAAAGGTATAACCAACAGTTATGGTTCAAGTATGTGATTGTAAGAGCGACAGGTTGTGGGTTCGATCCCCATTCGGGGAAATTAAATATTAAATATTTTCGTTTCTTCGGTCTGGTGTCGAGGCAGAGCGCGGCATTGATTTCCGTCACTCAATACGCAGTGCCTCCAAAATTTAGCGAAAAATGAAGAGCGGAGTGTTTTAACACTAGCTTCCCTCTGCCTATCCTGTTGTGTGTGGGTTACAGACTGAAGCTGAATAAATTATAAGCAAAAAATCATTTTTAGAAAAAGCTTTTATTTAAACGCTTTAAAAAGGAGAAAATAAAATTTGTCTTTTAAATTTTAACTATCAACTCATAACCTCATTGTACACAATTTAGATGATCATAAAAGCTTGTCGCGCGATTTACTTGTGTAACTAAACTAGTGCTAATTTAATTATGTAAAATCTGCTAACTTTCAATTTTTAAAGTTTCAATTTAATTAACGCGACAAGCTTTTACGATCATATAAATTGTGTACAATGAGGTTATGAGTTGATAGTTAAAATTTAAAAGACAAATTTTATTTTCTCCTTTTTAAAGCGTTTAAATAAAAGCTTTTTCTAAAAATGATTTTTTGCTTATAATTTATTTTTTACTTTTTAGTTACCACTGGCTAGGTTTCTCACACTAGAGACATGTACCACGATTCCGCTTCTATGGTTAGGAATGCTGTTGGCGACACTAGACCCTTCCCGATTACAGTGGGGGTTCACCAGTGCTCGACTCTTATTCAATGTAGTGCAGCCTCCATGGCTGATGATGTATGCCGACGACATAGCACTCATTGACGAGAACCGACTGACGCTGGAGCGTAAAGTGAACCTCTGGAAGGAAACGCTTGAGAACGGCGGTCTTAAAGTAAATGTGTCGAAGACCGAGTACATGGCCTGCGGGAGCCCGGACTCGAGCACGATCCGCATAGGTCCTGGCCAGCCGTTAAGTCAGAAAAGTTCAGATACCTTGGATCCGTTATGCACGAGTCTGGCATCGATCACGATGTCCATGGCCGGATAAGTGGTGCCTGGGCCAAATGGCGGGAGGTCACTGGTGTGGTCTGCGACCGAAGAAAACCGCCAAGCTCAAGGGACTGATATACAAGAGCATCATACGACCGGTTCTTTTATACGGCAGCGAATGTTGGCCAACACTATCTCGGCACACTCAGGAGCTTCACGTCACGGAAATGAAGATGCTGAGGTGGATGTGCGGCGTAACGCGGTCTGACCGCATACGCAACACATTCGT
>JAEBDU010010819.1:450-17775 GCA_016802625.1 Heliconius numata | reverse complement strand
TAATACATTCAACTCCAATTATCCAATACGTGCAAACGCATCTAAATGTTCGTTGCTATGCCTCTATAGCGGGCGGGTTTTTTTTTCGAGCTTGTGGTTAATGCTGAAGAGGGTATTCTGTCCCTGATGAAAAGCAAGCACTACGTAGCTGCCTGTGAGGAAAATTAAATAGAATGCATTGGCCGGGAATCGAACCCGGGCCCGCGTGGCAGGCGAGCATTCTACCACTGAACCACCGATGACTGCTCATGACGCGCTTGTATAAGCAAAACGTCGCGGGGCGCGTTTCGCAGCAAGGGTGTTTTGATATTGTAACAACTTCTAAAGTACTTATAAAAATTAAAAAACAGTAAAAGACAGTTTTGATCTACATTAAATGGCCAACGTAACTAATATACTTATTTATATGTTGAGAGTAAGGGATAAGTGAAACTTGAGTAACATATAGCTGATGTGTCAACGGCGGGATGTGTCAACAATTAAATGCGTTTTTCTCTAATACTATTCGCAATTTCGAAATAGTGTAAAAAGCAAATTTTATCTTCGTTTAACGTAGAAAATTAATAAAGTATTTTAAAGGATAAGGATTAATACCATTATGGAAAAATATGACTCACAATAAAAAATTTATTGAAATTACAATTTTTAGACAGAAATATGATCACTACACGTTATTCTTAAAAGATAAAAATATGCTCTCGCGGACTTTTTTGTAGATCTTATGAAGAGGAACAATACTCCAGTACATTATTTTCATGTAGTACTTACCATTAAAGCAGCGTATGCGCGAAAGTGTCTCAACGGGTAGGACTTTAGACACATTTATCGTATTTATGTTAATTTACATAAGAATGTACAAATAATAAACTATATATAAACCTTCCCTGAGAAATACTCGACCTAATGGTGAAAACCGCATAAAAATCCGTTGGGTGGTTTAGAAGAAGAAGAGTTAGAAAGTTCAGACAGACACGAAAAGCGACTTTGTTTTATAAGATATAGGATAGGATATAGTATATAAAAAAATACTAAAATTATCATTTATATGGAAAAACATCTCGATTGACACAAATGTTATAGATAAATAATATTTAAATCAAATTAATAATTCCAAAAGCAATATGTTTACACGAATTCTGTTTTTTCTTAGGTATCCATATGTAACGGCCGCGGTACCTGCACAGCATTCATTACGGATTCTCTTCTAACGTAAGGTTTATGCAAATTAAAAGCTACCGTACGATCACAGAATAATAGATAATAAGAATAACTCTACATTCCTTCAGATACCTTTATAAAACTAATGGTATTCGAATGCTTTTGTACATAGAAATGACTGTTTTACCAACACGAGTGGATAAAAGGTTAAAGTAGTTTAACTTTGAGATAATAGGTCGGTGAAAATTGGGAACGGAGAGTATTGACACTAGGTTGAAAAAAAAAAATTAGCAAACCTTCATAGCTTTATAGTATTACAACATGCTGTTAGCATTGGAGTAATACGAGTTCGAATTCAAGGAAATCTATTAAAGTTGAATAATTAGCATACCGTGGATAATGTGAGACGTGAATTAAGGTGCCTCATTTGGAGGTAAGGAGTACCTATATGCAAGGAATTCTGCGCGCTCTTGGATAAAGGAACGAATACCATCTTTAAAAGAGACTAATATGTATTACATATATGTATATATGCCGTTGTAGCGCAGTGATACAAGTGTTTGAGTGTACATGTAGCTTAGGTTCGATTCCCACTCGGGGAAATGAATATTGTTTATTAATATTAATATTTTCGCCTTAATACATATTAATTAATATTGGCGAACAGTATGGAACGATGTGTCTTAATACTCGGTTCCTTGTACTTCTTGCTATGCGTGAAATAACACTAAGTGAAAATATAAAAATCAATTAAAAATTGCACTTAAATATTACAAAGTTTTTTGTTATATAAATAAGACTAGTAAATAAATCCTTATAGAGACGTTACATACTTTTTGAACCAAGTCTATAGGTATGTAAAAGTATTTTTTTATTTTTTTTTACAAAGGCAATCCGCCATTGTTATTTCGTATGTGTTGTAGTGGGCGCTTGAATGTCGGCAAAGCGATTTTATCTTTTTGTAGGTAACTAGAAAAATGAAGATTTAAATTTCAATTATTATAAGTGAACGAGGCCAGTCGTGGCGTAGGGGCACAATGTTTGACCGTAAACACGACTGGCTGTGAGTTCGATTCCCAGTCGAGGAAGTGAAATATTGATTGAAAGTTCTAAAACTAGTTTTCCTTAGGTTTCGTTATTATCTCATTTTTTTTATATTGGTGCTCCTTAGCAACGTATATTTATTCCAAATTTTTATCTCTTAATTTATATCCATTTATTTATATCTATATTATTTGACCTATTAAATAAAAAAAATATCTCTATATTAAAAAAAGACATATTTTTGTAACAGATAAAGAAATAAACTGACAGAAAGGAAGCAAGTGGAAGTGGAACTCGTTGCTTGAGTTTGTTGACTGATCTGCCGAACTGGTTATGATGTAACAATGCGACCGGATTTAAAGCGACATATCTAGAATTAATGGGTTATTTATTATTGTTTTTTATGGTACTTCAATTATCTGATAATTTGTAATTATTAAATATAGTTTTATATATGTGTAGTGTGACTGTAAACGCGGCAGGTTGTGGGTTCAATTCCCGCTCGAAAAAATATTTTTTTGGCTCTGGTGTCGAGGTGTAACGCGGCGTTGAGTTCCACCACTCAACACATAATACTTCCAGAAATGTGGAAAGAAGGAGACGGACTTTTTTAAAACTAGACTCTCTGCCTACCCTACTGCATCCAGGTTACAGCATGTTTTTCTGTCTAAATACTATGTATAATTAAAAAAAACATCTCTTGGTTCTCAATAAATATTTAGTAAAAAAGTTTACTGACAGATTTATATGAAAAAGTGTACGAAATTCTAAATTTCAAACAAAGTATTGTACAGGCCGCCATTCACCAGTCCTCTTCAAAAACTGGCAACACTACTGACAGGTGTGTTCTCGTCGTGCCCCTTTTTTCAACGTCCGTTTTCGTACATCGAACTCAACTTATAAAAAGCTGAAAAACCAAAATAAATATATTCAAATATTGACTTTATTCTTCAGTAAATAAGGCTTAAGTTTCCATATATTAAATTTTAAGCGTTATAAGCGTAACAATGAATGGATCGTTTCCCATACAATATGTTACAACGGTTAAATATACTGGTCGATGTAAAAAGGGTTCTAAAATTGTTAACTCTGGTTCTACATTTGCTTACTAAATCATTTTGTACTGGCTATGTTGTTTTTGATTCATTTTAGGATATCGTGTATTTGGGATCAAGGCTAATACTTATTTAGGGGTAGCTTGAAATAATAATGTGGCTTATTTGTTCCTAATAAATAATATTTATATGAATTGCTCAGAATAATATTTGGTTAAATTAATTTGATCCACTACTGGATAATAAATTTCAAAATTTATTTACTTGTTTATATTCCAGGAACATAGATAACATTAAGTTAATCTAATAATGTCTGTCTTAACATTAGGCTCCCTTTACCTTCCCTGCTATTTACGGGATACAGCGTGAAAGTGAAAAAGAAAAAAAAATAAAGCATTTTAGAGCACTTTAAAGCAGAGAACTGCATTAAGGTCATACCAAAATCTCTGCTAATTTGCAGAAGGTAAAATATTACCCACCATATGAACTAATTTGTAACAATCGAAATGAAAGCTGATATACTCTATTCATAATTTCTTTTAAGTTTCCCAAGGCTTCGTTCTTGACTCCGAGAGTATCGATTTTTCATACTTCACATGCGGCATTTATTTCTTCCGATTATGATTCTCACGTTACCACCAGCGAGGTTTCTTGGTAAATTGATTTGTGAGACGTTATATTTATTAGAAAATACTGAGGTGACATGCTACAATATGAGTGTCGTTTGCATAATAATCCATCGTTAGTAGTAGGTAATCAGTGATTTTTATGGGTTTTTTATCAAAAGATAACTTGTTTATTAGGTTTCTTTATTATATATTTTTTCAACGCCGTACTTTGGCTTGTTAATAGAATGAGGAAATGAAAATAATAAATATTTCAATTCCCCGATTGGGAATCGAACCCGAACCCGTCAAATCTACAACCACACGCTTACGCTACTACCACGACGTCGGCCTCTATTTATTATTACTTTTTTATTATTAATCCTACGTATATTTTTTTAGAGATAATACAATTAAAAATAAATAATTTATCTATGTAATTATTACAATAATTTATTTTTACTTTTTTTTGTAAGAAAATAACTATATTTATTATTTCTCTATATAACATCTATCAATTTAAACAAACCTGTAATCCGATTCCTAGCCAAGCTCGGTTACTTCCTTTCATCATTAAATTCCAACTCCTTTCTAGGAGCCGAGATACAAAGATTTGATATTTCCAGCTGTTGGTATTTCCACAGCATTATCTTACATTCACGAAGCTATAAGAAATGTCAGCTTGCCAATTACTTTAACCTTTAATACCTATTTATTTATAGAATATTTTGCAGGTTTTCGTTGTGGCGTAGTTAGTAAGGATGCGAAATATGTAGATACTGTGACAGGACTATATATACATATATCGCTTATACAAAAGTTTGTTCGTTGATAAGATTACACATATGTGGGTGCAGTTAAATCGAAGTACTAAAAATTGACGTAGGTATAATTCACTGTACTTTTAAAATTTAACTAAAATAGTGTTATCTTTATAATAAATTCAAAAATAGTGTATAATTCTACACAAATTTTATAAAGCTAAAGAGTTTACTTAAAAGAACATGCCAATTTTAGGAACTAATCCTTGAAAAAGAAAAATCTTTTTGAATTGGGGTCCATTTATCATATTTTAGGCTATCTGTCTTATGGTATACGACGACACTACACTCAGTGTATACATCGAGTACACGAGTGTCTTTAATTACATAATTTATTGAACCACAATAATTAGACAATTAATAAACAATACAACACTGCGGCTATTATATTTTATTATTTTTGCGTGCTGGATTTTTCTGATAAGTCTTAAAAAATATCTAAGTATATTTTTTTTTTCACGGGATAGAATTTGAACCCACAATCATTATTCAAAATATCAATTGAGCCATAACGCCATTTTAATAAAGTCTAGACATAACATTAAATTTACCTTAGATTACTAAGGTAAAATAACAAGGAAACAACTCAGTATTTAATATGTAATGTATGATTAGTCATGTTTGAAATATATTTTATGGTACAAAAAACGTAACTGTTCACGTCTCGTTTGCTCGACTGTAGTTATGTTAAATCTTAATCAGTTAGTCATCTTTATGTATGAGGTGGAACGCTGCTATGGTCGCCATAAAAACTATTTTATTGCAAATTAATTTAATTTCGCCATTATTTTAACTACACGGTGAAACATATATTAGTTTTTAATTTTAAAATTAAATAAAAGTTGATGATTGTTTTGAATTTATTATGAATCAATACATGATTCGATCATGGCATGCAACTTTACAATAAACTAATGACAACCTGGGAATCTAGTGTTAAGACACTCCGTTTCCATTAATACACTTCAGTTCCTCACTTTCCGCCGGATTCTGCTATAATATTACTTCATGATCATTTTATAATTATGTACCTTTATTTAATGCTCGCTATCATTTAAATTTAGAGCCAAAAATTCAAAATATTACTTGTGTTGGCAGGCGGAACTCAACGCCGCGTTAGAAACAAACTGGGCTCGTAATCGGACACCACTGTACCACGAAGGCGTCCATTTTTAATTTTTTTTTGTCAACATAAACTGCCTACCATCAAACAACTTTTGCAAATATGCCATTTCCTTATTGCTTCAACTATAGCTGGTCTACTTTAGTTATGGTCCTTCGTCATATGATCCAGATCTTTAATTTTATGGGTTAACTAGCGCCCCGCGCCGCATTGCCTGTTTCTTTTTTTATTTTGTAATTATTAGTAGAGAAAATTGGTTGAATATTTTAGTATGGTCATCAATGTTAAACACTAAATAATTTGTAATTTAAATCTCGCAATTTTAATAGCTTTTGCTTCCAAAAATTGTTATATTTCATAGAAAAATACCGATACCGCGGTAATTCTGAGGATAAAAAGTAAATATGTTGCTCTATAAAACCCTCTAACGAACCGTGAATATACTATAGAAATCTGCCTAGTTATTCCGGAATTTAGTCTGGACAAACAAAGTCAAACTCGCAGACAGACAGATATTTATTTTTGAAAGTGCTTGTTTATATGTATTAAAAAAAAACTATTATTTTGAAATCGCAGACAGATACTTGAATTTCGGTTAAATCTCTTTTTTTACGCTTCACCACTTATCAGAATCATTTAATTTCAAAAAATATTTAATGTACACACACGTTTTTACTGTTTCATTATACTACATAGGTATAAATAGGAGAACGGAGTGTCTTATTACTAGATTCCCTCTGCGTACCCTGCTATGTGCGATATACATCGTACACCGTACATAGGTATACCGTATTCATTATACTACGACAAATTTGTGGGGCTGTGTTATTATAATAAATAAACAAATACCTACAGTTTTATATAGCGAAAATAATATTTTATGTCTATTTATTTCCTTTCCAACAATAAGAAGTATTTAGCGATGTTCAATATTTGCAAATAACTCTCTACGGTATTGAAGTTGAAAACTATTTATCAGCTAAAACAAGTTTGCTCTTAGTTAATAAACTAATTGACTTAGGAGGTCCGATTAACCAGAATCACATTTACTCTTAGAAAAGATCTAAATGAAGATTAAATTATTTATTACTTAGTATAAATTGTAAGGTTTGATGCCGTTGTAGGACAGTGGTTATGTATTCGATTCTTACTCCGTGAAATGAATAGATTCATCTCATACCAAGCTTAAGCGCGGCGTTGAATTCCGCCTACGAAAATAGGAATACATTACTCAGTAGGTACCCTATATCCACTGACGTCGATGATATTGAATATTGATGTTTGCCCGAGTAAGAAACGAACCTGCACCCATTACTTATACTACATTCAGATCCTCCAAGAACCTAGACATCTTAATATAGTACAAGTAAACAGTAGATATATTTCAAGCCTCACACTAAAACGGAAACGATTTAAAAAATTTCAATCTAAATCGATATCATCCAAGAGTTATAGACAAAAGGAATCTTTGGAATATCTCTCTCGCCAGTCCATTAACCCTCAGTTATCCAGTGATAAACGATTTACTATAGAGCAGACCAAATCGGAAACAAGGCCGATGTGCTAGAGCGTGGTAGAGACTTGTAGTGTTAACTAGTTGTTGCACGCTACTTCTTTTGCTTATTTTATGAAATGTAAAAACTTTTTATGGGATTTTGAAGAAATATTAGTATTTAAACACTCCACAAGGAAGTAACCATTCCTTCCTTACCAATATAAACAGACAAAAATGTTAAAAATCATTGTTTTCTGTTCTACGTTTTTAAATGCCACCAATAACCTTTTTTTTCTTATACGAGTACATCGTCCACGTACAGACACCGATCTGTTAAGATTTTATTATAAATATAGATGGATATAGATTATGAAATCTTAGTGAACAGACGTGCCGGTCGTTAGAGCCGTAGCGAATGGTGCAACTGCACACGCAGCTGGCGCACGCAAGCCGAAACGCGTTAAATGTATACTTTTATTTTAGTTTTCTTTTATTTTTCGTACTCTCAAGTATTGCTAAAATAGCGACTGTACGAGATTATGAACGAGTTCTGTATTATTTTAAATAATATGGGTATTTATTTACATCGAGTCCATTTTAGGGTTGACTTACATTTAAAAAAATGTTTGTTTGCCTTCATTGTATTAGGACTATATACCACTTTAAAAAATATATTTTTTTATATTTATTTAATTGTATAATGAAATAATATAGGAATAGGGCAAAACGTACGGACGGCTATGTTAGTAGTAATGTTAAAAAATATGTACGATAGTTACCAATTATTTGAAAAATGTTGCTGGCAGCCTGTGGCGATACACCTGCTGAGTAAAGAACTGACATTAAAATAGGTATATACCTAATTTTAATTCTCGTCTTTATTTTACTCGGCGGAAAGTGGGAAACGTGACTCAACAACTAAGTTCCCAGGTTCCCTCTGCCAACCCTGTCATATGTATATAAAAAGTAACATCAATACAATTCAAAATGCAATAATTATACCTCTGTCTATATACAATACAATAGCAACGAACTACATTTAACCGTAAAACTAGTTTACTAACGCCATTATTTAAATCAGAAAATGAATAATCATCTCTATTTTATGAAGCAAAAGTGTTTTAATTTCTCGTCTGCAGTCTGTACCGTGAAAGAGAGAGAATTAGCAATTAACCACATTTTAACTATGAAAACATACTACATAAAAATATAAGAAAACGAAAAAAAATTACTTAGTTTCTCCATATTATTCACATTTGAAAGTAAGCGGATGGTATTAGATATGTGGGTGAGATTTCTTTCCGGCACACTCATATCTAGTAGATTTACCATTTCTTTATAAGTGAAGATAAATGTTTAGTTATTTCCGATTTTATATGCTTTATCCTGTTCATTCGGTGCCGATCGTGGCGCAAGCGTGTGGCTATAAACCCGACAGGCTGTGGGTTCGATTGTATATTTAATATTTTCATTTAAACACTCTGGTAACGAGCCAAAAAGTGGCGGTGAGTTCGACCTCTTAACACACTGTTTGAAGAATTGGAGTAGATAATGGAAGGTTAGGTAGGTTATCTGGATCCATCTGCCTATCCCGCCATGTGCAGGATACAGCGTGAAGCTAAACCCTAAACCTTTCCTCTCACATGAAAAGTATGGAGTTTTCTCCAGTTTTACCAAGTATATCTTTAAATTAAAGCATATCTATCTAGATCAGTTACTGTTATCTTAGAAAGCACGGCACCAGAAACTCTATTGACGTTTTTGTAACCCTCGTGCTCACCGGCTGAGGAATGTTCACGGTCCGCGGCCTCTTTCGTAACAGTCGAGCGTGCTATTGCGAATCTTTTTGTGTGCGCCCGCCTTAATGGATTTTGTGGTGTAAAAACATAGCTTTGGATTCGATGGGAGTGATTCCTTCACGATTTGATACGATAATAGCACCTGATTTGTTGACTAGTGTGAGTTTATGGTTCGGTTTTGAGAATATATTTTGTTTTTTTTTTATGGTGGTTTTATAAGTAGATATACACAGTATTATTATTTTGTCTATCTATCTATCCTATCAGTATATATCCAAATAATCGTTAATTTAGAAGTCCAGAATTCATAAATTTAACTACATTAGAGAAGCTCTAATAAATTTACAATACGAGTAGGATTTCAGGTTTTAGATAGAATCCCCACTTTGCTCACTATTTACAGTCTAATTTTCCTAAGTCGCGTGTTAGGTGGCGGGATTAATAAAAGTATAAATATATAAATAGTTTAAATATGAAAAAGTAAAGGTTTCCTTGCGTGGAAAATGAACCTGTATGTACTTACAATTAAACATTGCCCCACTGCGCCATGACGACCTCAATAAATACAATATACTAATACTATTTTATAAGTAGCAACATTGATTTTAATTTTCTACCTAACAAGATCGAACTTTGTACTGCAGTCGACAAATTAAATTTAAATTATAATTACTTGCCAGCAAAGAGCAAATGTGCAAGCCGGAAATGAGGGCAATAAACTTAATAATTACTCCACTTTAGTTGGGTAATGGCGTTGTTCGATATCCAATAAAGCGTAGTTTTAAATTTATTATTTGTTAATTAAGATCGTCTATAGTTTTTTTTATTTATTATGAAATATATCATAAGTTTTACCTGATAGGTTGTGGGTTCGATTCTCACTCGAGACAATGAAGTATTTAACATTTTCGTTTCCTCGCTGTAGTAACGAGGGTT
The DNA here is from genome assembly GCA_016802625.1 of Heliconius numata. Lineage (NCBI taxonomy): Eukaryota > Metazoa > Arthropoda > Insecta > Lepidoptera > Nymphalidae > Heliconius > Heliconius numata. The sequence continues at coordinate 7,739 of JAEBDU010010819.1, read as the reverse complement.
TGGCACTCAACTGTCAATGTTTCCAGAAGTGTGGAACGGAAGTGTCATAACACTAAGTTCCCAGGTTTCTGTGTGAATTTAAAAGAAACTAACATAAAATATTTTTTAACTATAGTACAAAAAATAAGTACGCAACTATTTACGACAAGATATTATACGAATATTACACACAAACTTGTGTATATATTTGCCTTATGAATACGCAATGAGACCCGAACAATTTGTAACTTTTGAACCTTTCAGTCTACATAAATATGGAATTCACAACGCTTCGTTCACGCACATTACTTTAGTTACCATAAATAAATATTTAGAATAATAAAAACCAGTCAAGTGCGAGTCGTACTCTCCCTCTTTTTCTGGGCTTCATGAGCACAAAACATTAACACAAAAGAAATAAAAGAAACGTTTAATACTACTTCCTTTCTCCAAGTGTAATATTCATTTCTGTCTTATAAAAAGTGAATTGTCTAAATCGATTTAGTGCATCTATAAAAAGTCTAAATCGATTTGCAAGACTGCAAGTAACATTCCAAGTTTGGAATGTCACGGCGTCGCGTCTATGCAGGTGTAACAATGATCTATTCACATCTTGAAATATTCTAAGTAATTCTAATTCTAAGTAATAATAATTATAAATATACAAGAATATTATTTGAAAGTAATGTTTAGACTGTTGAAGATTTGTAATGTAATGTCGTAAAAACTTATTTTTGTAATCTTAACGGCCATAATGGAAAATAGAGAAATGGCCATAAGAATTGTACTGTTCTGCAAAATACACATTTTGTCCTATTTAGCGTCATGCTGTTATACTTAAGGGTAGGCAGAGAGAACGTACTGTTAAGACACTCCTTTCCCCACCTTCCGCCAAATTTTGGAAACATATGAGCTTTGGTTTTTGTCTTGTTTCGCCACTCAAGACGCAATAGATCGAGAAATCGGTGGAGAGTGGGACGCAAACAGAAGTGTATTAAAGAACAGAGTGTTTTTATGCTAGGTGCCCAGGTTCTCTCTATATGAGGATACACTGTGAACCTAAAAAAAGTAAATAAAAGGAAACCGTTTCAAATTACATAGTTTACACAACTTACGCAATATTTAATTTATGTTACTTTATGAAATTCTGCTTTGATAGTAAATATACGTTATTTATTATATACCTAGTATAATAAATAACGTTAAATTCATTCCATAAAAGCATATCTACGTCCCATCACACACACATCGATTATGTTAAAAACAATGATAATTTAACAATAATATGTTTCCTGGAATTGTCCATTGTCGTTTCGCAATGCAAGTTCTCACAGTAATCTCAATTAATCTCTAGATAATTACCCATATCTCATTACTGACGCGTAAACCGAATGTTCTATGGAGGCATTTACTCTGTCAGCTAGAAGTACAGCTTTAGAGAATTTGATATATTAAAGAGAATTTGTTAACTGATGTTGTCTTTGGGGCAAGCTTGCGTCGGCGGCTTCACCCGCGTGGTAAATGTTGGAAATAATTAGCTATGTACTCGTATATGACATTTTATGTTCCAGAAGTAACTCTTACCTACTTAAATAAAACCTTTTGTCTTAATATGAATAGGGTACGCAAAGGGGACCTGGAAATCTAGTATTGAGATACTTCGCTCCAATTTAGATTTTTCCGTTCTACACTTTCCGCCGAATTCTAAAGGCATTGGCCAACTTTTCTTTTAAAACTTTATAAAATTATGAAAGCATTCTTCGTATGGAAATATTTAGGAATAATATCTTTTTAAATAAATACTATTTGTACTTCGGTATTGCGAACTGCCGATCTTTCTATATCGACCTTGCAATATGAATGAATCGGTAGTATTTTTTAATTATATTTAAACAAAAAAAAATTAACTTCATTTAAATAATATAATATTATTTACCTATTCTTAGTGAGTATATAGTCTGTCTAAACAATGTCTAGATAATAAACTTTTGACTACACTGTCTCTATCTCTAACTAAACTGGAATTGGCTCCGTCTGAAGAAACTTTTCTACTTTACGTTTCAAAAGGAATGCATCCTTTGTTCCTAGTGTTATTAGACTTTTTATTAACTTCTCTAGATAAGTCTAAATGCAAATGAAACGTACATATTGTATAACATAAAAGATATTTCAAACTATGTCGCTCTGAATGTTAGAACACTCCGTTCCCACTCTCTGCCGAGTTTTTGAGACATTGTATGTAAAATATATTCACTATTCATTTCCTTGAGTACGAATCGAACCTACATCCATCGTGTTTACAGTCACATACTGTCTCAAATTACCAATGCGCTACGACGGTCTCAATTTACTTAATTAGAGATTACGCAATTAATACAATGAGGAATAATATACATATACTTGGTATTGATTTAGGTTGAGTTATATAATATAGCTATATTAAAATGCAGCATTCTCATATAAGCAGGTATATAATCTAGTAAATTTCTATCATATGTAGGGTAGGCGTAGGGTAGGCAGAGGGAACCTGGGAACCTCGTACAGATACGTTCCCATTATGACACATCCGTTCGCCACTTTGCGTCGAATTTTGAAGATTCATCGTATAGTTTTATCTTAATATGAAATAAAAAACTTTGTATGGGAAATCGTTGCATGCGAAAAGTTTTATTGTACCAACATCCGGAAAGTCTGCTGGAGCGTGCCGTAATATGCAATTTTTAGGTGTGAATTTTACTTTTGATCGAAATGTTTTACAATTTTAAAAGTTAAAATTGATGAGACTTTTATTATCGACTTCAAAAGAGATATGATATTTATTTAAGTTAACATACAGTTATTTTATTGTTTTTTATTTGTGTTTGTACTGACAGTTAGTTGTAATGAAAATGAAAATAAAAAATAATAATCTTATGAATAAGTATACAAAAAAAACTTAGTTTAATTTTTCTCTACTGGTTTAGAAACCCACACATTGTACCTATATCGAGTAGTTAATTTCTATTAAAATTTGTCATCCAAGACGTATGAAACTTGGTAAGCAACTAAATATATTACTTCTAAAGTTAGAATTTGAGAAGTTTCGTTCCATCTTGCGTTGTTTGTTGCTTACGAGTGTGGTCGTGACATATTATGTTATAATTAAATTTCTCTATATGTATCTCTCTTGTATATATACATGTAGGCGAGGTCTAAGCTGAGCTTTCCATTTGTGTGAGTGTTCATGTATAGTGTAGGTGTCACGTTTCTCACTTAGCCTAAACCGATGCTTATCAAAATATACGAGCACCGATTTTGCTGCAATTTGTTTGAAATTCGCTGCAGAATCAAAACCTAAACCTTCTCGTGGACTTACAGTTATGAAATTTGACACAAAGTGAGAACTTACCTCACAAATAAAGGAAAAATTCCGAAAAATGAGAGTTTATAGGTATTTCATAGAAAAAATAATTACAAACTTATGACTTATTTTTGTTAAAATCTAATAATAAATTTTATTTGTAAAATCGTTTTTCCGACTCTACTTTTATTATCTCTCAGACAAATTAAAGCTTAACTCAAGCCTCGCGAACTGTAATTATTTACTGACATTTTAAGAAGTGCATATACGTCATTACAGCACCAAATGAGTAACGTTTGAAAATTAACGCAAAAAAAAATTAAATTTAACGTACTGTATCATATTTTTCTTTAAAAGAAAACCTTACCAATATAACGAAGAGTTCTTATGTCCTACTTGGACATAGGTACTTGTAAGGTGTTTTCGTCACAGACAGTACCGAATATATCGATAACCGTAAGAAATTAACAATTGGCTATAACTGTTATTAAATCGGCAGCTCAAATTATACTTTGGTTACATGTTAATGTTTCGTGGGAATATATCGATTTTTAATCGATTATCCAGTAATAAAATCGAATTTCATCCATTTTGAAAACAAATCGATTATTTAGTAGAGGTGAAAATAATGGCAAATAGTACTATATAAAGTTAGATTATAGTACGTAGTTTTATGACGATTTTATTGTAATAGATTCACATTTTTTTAATAAATCTATTTAAAATTTTAGAAACGACATAAAAATTACGTTGCATTGAATTCATTTGCCTTCTAATGAGGCAAAGCGCGGCGTTGAGTTCAGCCACTCAACACGCAATACCTTCAGAATTCGGCAGAAAGTGGGGAACGGAGTGTCTTCACACTAGGTTCCGTCTGCCTACTCGGCTACTAGGTGCGGGATACAGCGTGAAGCTGATTTATTTATTTAGTTGATTCTATTATAATGTTATTTCGTAAGTAGAAGTTTCTGAAGTTAAGGTGCCTCCTGCAGTTCTTCAAACATAAAGTGACTAACATTCAAATATGCCTAGTTCCCATGTCCTAGTAACTTTAGGAAACTACATAGCTTCTAGCGGTTGCCTAACATGTACACTAGGGTTGTTAATTCATCGAGGAATTAAAGTTATTAATTATTATTAATATAAAATATCTATGATATTGAAGCCAGTCGTGGCACGGGGTTGCAAGCGTGTGAGTTCTGGGTTCGATTCCAACTCGAGGAAAGCGAGAGAGCACAGCGTTGAGTTCCAAAACTCATCACGCAAAACCAGAATTCGACGTAAAGTGGGGGGCGTAGAACATCTAGGCTCTCTATGCCTATTTCGTGCAAACTATGTTAAGATCATTACAAAATGTTTTCAAAAACGTTACAAGGCATACATATTTGTTTTAAACATTTAATTAGTACAGCCCTAATTTAGTGAGCGTAGGCGACGCATGCATCTATGAATGTAGATTTACGCAATATTGAAATACTCATTTGATTATACAGCGAAGTAATCATTGTTTCGAATATCTTTAGTAAGTAATGTTAAAATTTATTATTAACTTAAGAATTCTTTGTAAGATATTAGAATCAGCTTCACGCTGTATCCCGCACACAGCAGGGCAGAGGGAACCTAGTGTTAAGACACTCCGTGGCGGAACTCAGCGCCGCGCTTTGCCTCGACACCAGAGCGACGAGATGAAAATATAAATTGAAATAATTATTTCCTTACCTTTCATTTATTTTTAAATATTATGTCATTTTCCTGTCACAGATTTGAACCTACAACTAATGAAGCTAATCTTTAAACGTTGATATCAAAGTGCATACTAATAAATCTTCCTCATCAATACTAAAATACATACCTAATTATTTTAATTGTATTAATATAACAAAAGAAATCTTATTGTATATCTTAAAAAGCTTAATGCGCATTATTAAATATAATAACAATGGGTAAAGGGTATTGTATTCAAATAATAACTTTCTTATATCGTTTTTATCGTTATTCTCCATTGACGTAATCTTTATACTGTGGGCAGCCAATTTATTAGCATTTTACTTTTTTTTTAGGTTCATGCTCAATGCTGTACAAAGCAGGGTACCTAGAGGGAACCTGGAAATGTAGTAGATACTCCCGTTCCCCACTTTTTGTCAACTGAATTCTGATGAACTCCGGAGATGTTGCGTGTTGATTGGCGGAACTTAACTCGTGACCAGAGCCAGTAAAAGAAAATATTTAATATTTCATATCCTCGAATGGGAATCGAACCCACAACCTGACGCGCTTACAATGGCACGACTGGCCTCTTTTACCTGTATTTCCTTATCTAACAATAATATACACGCAAATATTAAAAAAAATTAATCAAGTCCATCATTCACGCAACATTGAACCAGGTTTAAAATCATTGGAATAGTTTTTGCTAATCATTTTTAACACGCTTTTTATTATTTGTGCTATTCAAAAGTTGTATGTGTTTTTAAATTTTCCACTTGGATAAGTTGATTCAATAAAAATCATGGAATTATTATTTTAATGAATGTTTTTGTGTGCCTTTTTGATATTATTTATTGTATAAGTTTTTATATATTTTTTTTATTATATAGGTACACTATTAGACTGCATAGATCTCAAGTGAAAATCGAACTAGCAACTTAACTTTAATACTCAATCATTAACCACCCAACCTAAAGACAAAATAAAGCGAGACAAAGAAAAATGAATGCGAAAGACATTATAAAAATATTACTTACACAGAAGATGTCTAGATGTCATAGAGAAGTTGGAATAAGATTAATGTAGTTCCTCTAAGTTTTGAAAATTATGCATGTTTTTTTAACTTAAAACTACTGTGTTTTTAGATTCAATTCTTATATATCATACACATAGCATGGTAGGCCGAGGGAACCTGGGAACCTTATATTAAGACTCTTCCGTTCCCTTTTTTATATGTTTTATATTTAGTAGTTTGCCTTAGTTTATACTAGCGACCCCCTTGCGGCTTCGCCCGCTTTTACTACTGGATTATTCATATAATGTATGTTTGCAAAGCACTTAAGATAATGTGAAAATTAATTAAACCCTAATGCAACCCGCATTTTCGTAGTTTCAATAAGGATTTTCTAATTGTTTTACACAGGAAGGATTTTTTAGTAGGTACCGTAATTTTAAATCTGTGCTACTTCTTTTCAAGTACTTATTAAAATATATTTAAATGACTATTTTTAAACGGAATAAATTATAAACAAAAACCTACCTACTAATAACTACTACAAAAAATATGAAACCAAATATATCGCGCTGAAATAATACATTCAACTTCAATTATCCAATACGTGCAAACGCATCTAAATCTTCGTTGCTATAGAGGCAGGCGGGTTTTTTTTTTTCGAGCTAGTGGTTAATGCTGAAGAGGGTATTCTGTCCCTGATAAAAAGCAAGCACTACGTGGCTGCCTGTGAGGAAAGTTAAATAAAATGCATCGGTCGAGAATCTAACCCGGGCCGCCCGCGTGGCAGGCGAGCATTCTACCACTGAACCACCGATGACTGCTCATGACGCGCTTGTATAAGCAAAACGTCGCGGCGCGCGTTTCGCAGCAAGGATATTTTGATATTGTAACAACTTCTAAAGTACTTATTAAAATGAAAAACAGTTAAAGACAGTTTTGATCTACATTAAATGGCCAACGTAACTAATATACTTATTTATATGCTGAGAGTAAGGGATAAGTAAAACTTGAGTCGGCACAGCTGATGAGTCAACGGCGTGATGTGTCAACAATTAAATGCGTTTTTCTCTAAAACTATTCGCAATTTCGAAATAGTGTAAAAAGCAAATTTTATCTTCGTTTAACGTAGAAATTTAATAAAGTATTTTAAAGGATAAGGATTAATACCATTATGGAAAAATATCCCTCACAATAAAAAATATATTGAAATTACAATTTTTAGACAGAAATATGATCACTACACGTTAT
>JAEBDU010010818.1:1211-15398 GCA_016802625.1 Heliconius numata | reverse complement strand
CGTTTTTTGATAAACGTTCGAAATTTATGCATTATTGCCCTAAGACATTGATTTTAAATAATCTTGAATATGATCATGCTGATATTTTTGATGATTTAAGCGCAATTCAAAAACAATTTCATCATTTAGTTCGATTAGTGCCAAGTAAAGGATTAATCATTTCACCGCAAGATGACGTTAACTTGAAACAAGTCTTAGCTAAAGGCTGTTGGAGTGAACAAATTCAAACCGAGTCCACAACCGGTTGGAAAGCTCAAAAAATCAGTAATGACGCAAGCCAATTTAATGTGTATCTGAATAATCAATTAGTGGGTGAGGTGAATTACCAACTGGTTGGTGAACATAATATGCATAATGCGCTGATGGCAATTGCCGCCGCGCGTAACGTGGGGATTCCAATTGAAGATGCGTGTAAGGCTTTATCTTCATTTAATAATGCTAAGCGACGTTTAGAGTTATACGGGCAAGTCGATAGCGTGCAGTTATATGACGACTTTGCTCACCATCCAACCGCCATTTTAGCGACACTTGAAGCCTTACGCAGTAAAGTGGGCTCGAACAAGCGAATTTTAGCCGTCCTTGAACCCCGCTCTAACACCATGAAACTCGGCGTGTGTAAAGATGAAATCGCGCCTTCATTAGGACGTGCAGATGAAGTCTTTATCTATCAACCCGAACATTTACCTTGGTTAGTTTCGGATGTTGTCGATGAGTGTATTCAGCCTGCCCACTGGTCGGGTGACATTGATTTATTGGTTGATATGATTACTAAAACGGTCAAACCAAATGATGTCATCTTAGTGATGAGTAATGGCGGTTTTGGCGGTATCCATAAAAAAATTATTGATAAACTGCTTAAAGAAAAAGCGAAAGCACAAGAGAAATTATAACGGGCTTAAACCGTTCTCATTAGACGGCAAACCACATGGTTAGGAGCTAGATATGGAACGACTTGTTACCGCACATGAAATGCAGCAGTTTGATGCTGATACTATTCACAAGGTCGGTTTACCGGCCTTGGTATTGATGGAACGAGCTGCGTTAGCCTGTCTTACCCAGCTTGAACAGCAATCCATCAATTTAAGACACGTCGCCGTATGTTGTGGTTACGGTAATAATGGTGGCGATGGCATTGCCATTGCCCGTCTACTCAAACTCAGAAATATTGATGTAACCCTCTATTTGATTGGCGATCCAACGCGAAGCTCTGCCGAAGTGGTCAAGCAGCTCAACATTGCCAAAGCTTATCACGTTCCCATTATGACGACATTACCTAACGATTTGAGTCAGTATGATGTGCTGATTGATGCCTTATTTGGGGTTGGCTTATCGCGTGATATTGATGGTGATTTTGCAGCAATGATTGATACGATAAACCAAAGCGGTGCTTTTGTGATGTCGGTAGATATGCCATCTGGGATTTCGGCGGATACTGGCCAAATATTAGGCGTTGCCGTGAAAGCCGACATGACAGTGGCGCTTGCTTATAAAAAGCTAGGCTTAGTGCTCTACCCAGGGGCGCAGTATGCAGGCAAAGTGATGTTGGCGGATATCGGGATTTATGCAAATCCGTCTCAGGCAAGTTATTATAGCTATTTACCGTGTGACCTCGCTGAAAAATTGCCTAAACGCGCTGACTATGCCAATAAAGGGACATTTGGCAAAGTGCTGGTTATCGCAGGGTCGAACCATATGAGTGGGGCAGCGTATTTTTCAGCTAAAGCGGCTTATCGAACAGGGAGCGGCTTGGTGCACATTTACACGCCACACGCGAATCGTGATATTTTATCAACACAATTACCTGAAGCATTAATCAGCACTTATCAACCAGACCATATTGATACGTCAAAACTGAGTGAACTAATTCAGTGGGCAAACGTTATTGTCGTAGGTCCAGGTATGGGGGTGAGTGCGGCAACTCAGCAGATCTTAACGCAGCTTTTAGCCATAGCAGACCAACCTATCATCATTGATGCAGATGGCTTAAATGTGTTAGCTCAAGATTTAACATTGTTGGATAAACACCGCGGCCCCATCTTTGTTACTCCTCATTTAGGTGAAATGGCGCGTTTACTCAATACTAACATCAAGGGGATCGCAAGCCATTTAGTCGCTTCAGCCATGCAGTTTAGTCAACAGCATCAAGTGACCTGTATTTTAAAAGATACACGCACCGTCATTACGTCTGCAGATAATTGTGCTGTCTATATTAATCAAAGCGGGAATAATGGCATGGCGACAGGCGGGAGTGGGGATGTCCTAACGGGTATTTTAGCAGGTCTAATTGCACAAGGTATTGACCTTGATATTGCCGCCCCAGTGAGTGTTTACTTACATGGCTTAGCCGGTGATCATGCTGCTAAAAAGCACGGTCAATATGCGATGCTCGCCAGTGATATCATTGAGCACTTGAGCGATGTCATGACACAATACACATAATTTTTTTATGGATTTGTATAACGAAGCACCAACTGCCATCATTTATCCGAAATAGCAGTGATTTATATCGCTAGCTGTGGTAAAATGGCAGTGATTTTTATAACTTTATGATTAAATAAACTTTTTTATAAAAAATATTATGTTTTTACTCAGAGCGTCAACCTTTGTATTTTACATCTCGTCTATCTTAGCTGGTGAATTCCACTGGCGGTCTAAGCTTTAGCTCATTTATTACCTCATTTTTAATGACCGATTTCGATTAGCGATCATAATCTTATTTGATCATTACAATAATTCGCTATTGAAATCCTTTTCTCATTGAATGAATTAAGGAACTATCATGATTTATCGATTATTTTTATTATTAGCTATTATTTTTGAAATTACAGGTACCGTTTCCATGAAATATGGTAGTGATCATGGCGGATATTTTGGTCATGCCATCATGTATATTGCAATTACCTGTTCCTATATTTGTTTAGCCATTGCGGTTAAACGTATCGCATTAGGGGTGGCTTATGCACTCTGGGAAGGTGTTGGTGCATTGTTTATCACTTTCTTTAGTCTGGTTTTATTTGATGAACCAATGAGTGTATTAAAAGCGATTGGCTTAGTCATTCTATTAATTAGTATTGGTCTGGTCGAGTCAGGATCAAAAAAACCAAAAAAGACGGTTGTGCCATCTAAAGCAGGAGGTACAGTATGTTAAATTTTGATTGGTATCACTTTTCATTTTTATTGCTTGCGGCAGTGTTAGATATTGTGGCAAATATTTTCTTAAAATACTCTAATGGTTTTAAACGCATGGGCTTTGGTATTTTATCGATTGTGTTTGTGCTTGCTGCGTTTAGCTGCTTAGCAGAAGCCGTCAAAGGTATTGATTTATCCGTTGCTTATGCACTATGGGGCGGTTTAGGTGTTATTGCAACGGCGACTGCCGGTCTGATTTTATTTGGTCAACAGCTTAATTGGCGTGGTTGGCTTGGTATGATTGGATTAATTATTGGTATGGCAATGATTAAACTTGACTAACATAGAAAGGCCGAATGATTCGGCCTTTTATTGATGATAAGATGATTACTTGATAACACGTTTATATTTAGCGCGTTTGGGTTCTAATGCTTCAGCACCCAGTGTCCGTTTTTTCCATTCTTCATATTCGGTGAAGTTACCTTCAAAGAATTCAACGTGACCTTCATCTTGATAGTCGAGAATATGCGTTGCAATACGGTCTAAGAACCAACGGTCATGGGAAATCACCAACGCACAGCCAGGGAACTCTAATAATGCATTTTCAAGTGCACGTAGCGTTTCAACATCGAGGTCATTGGTCGGTTCGTCAAGTAATAGTACGTTACCACCCACTTGCAGTAATTTTGCTAAATGAACGCGTCCACGTTCACCACCTGACAATTCACCCACGCGTTTTTGTTGATCAACCCCTTTAAAGTTAAAGCGACCAACGTAGGCACGGCTTGGGATCTCGAAGTTACCAATACGCATAATATCTTGACCGTGTGAGATTTCATCCCAAACGGTTTTTTTGTCATCCATGCTATCACGGAATTGATCGACGGAGGCCAGCTGTACGGTTTCACCTAGACTAATATTACCTGAATCGGCTTGTTCTTTGCCCGATAACATTCTAAATAGGGTTGATTTACCAGCACCATTTGGCCCGATGATTCCAACTATTGCCCCTTTGGGAATGCGAAATGAAAGATCATCAATTAAGACACGATCACCATAAGATTTGGTCAAGTGCTCAACCTCAATCACTTTATCACCCAATCTTTGCCCTGTTGGAATAAACAGTTCATTGGTTTCATTACGTTTTTGATATTCACTACTATTAAGTTCATCAAATCGTGCAAGACGTGCTTTGCTTTTTGCTTGACGACCTTTTGGATTTTGGCGAACCCACTCAAGCTCTTTTTCAATCGATTTACGGCGTGCTGATTCCGTTGACGCTTCTTGTGCCAAGCGCTGATCTTTTTGTTCAAGCCAAGATGAGTAGTTACCTTCCCAAGGAATACCTTCACCACGGTCAAGCTCTAAAATCCAGCCCGCTACGTTATCTAAGAAGTAACGGTCATGGGTAACCGCTACAACGGTACCTTCATAGTCGTGTAAGAAGCGTTCAAGCCATGCAACCGACTCGGCATCCAAGTGGTTGGTTGGCTCATCAAGGAGTAGCATGTCTGGTTTTTCAAGTAATAAACGGCATAGTGCGACGCGGCGACGTTCACCCCCAGATAAATGCTCAATTTTGGCATCCCAGTCTGGCAAACGTAAGGCATCAGCAGCGCGTTCTAATTGGCTATTGAGGTTATGCGCATCATGGGTTTGAATGATGGCTTCAAGTTCGGCTTGCTCTTTCGCAAGTTTATCGAAATCCGCATCCGGTTCTGCGTAAGCCGCATAAACTTCATCAAGACGAGTTAGTGCATTTTTCGCTTCACCCACCGCTTCTTCTACAGCTTCACGTACGGTTTGCTCTGGATTGAGTTTAGGTTCTTGTGGTAAATAACCAATCCGTAATCCTGCTTGTGGTACTGCTTCACCTTCGATCTCCGTATCTAACCCTGCCATGATTTTAAGCAAGGTTGATTTACCTGAACCATTAAGACCCAAAACGCCGATTTTTGCGCCATGGAAAAAACTTAACGAGATATTTTTAAGGATATAGCGCTTAGGTGGAACAATTTTGCCCACTCGATTCATTGTAAAAACATATTGTGCCATTGTATTTTCCTGTCGTTAACATGACAATTGATGGCGTATATTGTAGCCATTTCGCCATTTGAATCTAGTAATATTTTATTATAAATTATTTATCAGTTTTTAAATAATAAAGCCAAATGAATATGCCAAGACAAGCCAGTACACAACCTGCACAGACCACCGCCAACCAACCATAGTGCGCAAATAAATAGGTTGAACTCAATGACCCGAGCATACCGCCCGTAAAATAACTGAGCATATAACCGGCATTCATGCGAGTTCGGATTTCAGGCTTACCTTGGTAAATGGCATTCATACACGAAACATGGGTCACTTGTACGGCCAAATCAATCAAAATGACGCCCACCACCAATGCAATAATGGACAGTTGCGCAAGCGATAATGGTAACCACGATAAGAGTAATAATGCCAGTCCAATCGAGGTGACTAACCTGCCTTTACCTTTATCTGATAGCTTGCCGACAATCGGTGAGCCCATTGCGCCAGCTGCACCAGCTAGGCCAAATAGCCCGATGATAAAATCAGAATAATGGTACGGATCGGTGCTTAACAAAAATGCCAGTGGCGTCCAAAGTAATGAAAATAATGCAAAAGCGATGCCCCCAATTAAAGAGCGAATACGCAGTACGCGTTCTTGATGATATAAACTAAAAATTGAACCAATCAATGTCCAGTAATGAATGGTATTTTGATTCGAATAACGGGGGAGTGAAATACACAAGAGTATACTGACAATGCACATCATGGCGGCAGCAACTAAATACACCATACGCCAATCTGCCATGCTCGAAACGCTACCGGCAAATGTGCGAGCTAATAATATTCCCAGTAGCATGCCGCTCATTAAAATGCCGACCACTTTGCCGCGTTGATTTGGTAGGGCTAGCGTTGCAGCAAAGGGAATGAGTACTTGCGCTACTGCAGAAAATAGACCCGCAATCGCGGTACCCAGCAATAACATATTTTTTGAATAGGATAAGCCACTGATAATAAGACCCAATGTCGTTAATAGCATTAAAATCATAATCAGCTTTTTACGCTCAATTTTATCACCTAAAGGTGCAATAAATAACAGGCCTAAGGCATAGCTAAATTGTGCGGTTGTGACAATCACACCCGAGCCTTCCGTTGAAAGCCGTAAATCTTGTGTGATGGAGTGTAATAATGGCTGAGCATAATAGTTACTGGCAACCGAAATCGCGACAGCCATTGCCATTAAGACTGTCAACCATAGCGATAATATAGGTGATTGTGATGTATTCATTTAATCAATATAATAATCAAGCATCACGGTATTATAATACATGGCACAACAAGTACAATTATATAAAATAACCGATATAAGGAATGATGAATGAAACTATTGCCTCTATTCGCTCTGTTAGTCTTTTCATTTTCAGCAATGGCAGAAGATAAAACCAATACGGTAAAAGATGCTGTATCAAATGTGGTATCCGGTATTGTCTCTTTTAGTAAGGATGCGTTAAGCGGCGTTAATCATGGTGTGGAAGAGGGACGACAAGATGGCGAGAGTATTGATGGTGCCAGAATCATTAGTAGCCAACATACCCTCGCAAAATACAATATTGTGTTATCTATTAGCAAAGTCAATCATATTTCGGCTGAGCGTTATGAAGTTGTGATGGTCATTCGTAATAATGAGGCAGAACCGGTTCGCTTTATTAATCTCTTTGATTCACTTAATGTTATTTTACTTGATGAGGACGGTTTTTCATCTAATTTAGCAAACAATTATCTTGATATTACGGTGCCAGCTAAAGCCGCGATTAAGTCATCATGGAAATTTGATGGTGTTGAAGGTAAACCCGATATATTGCGCATCTATGATCAAGAGATTAAAGTGCCTCACGTTACGCCATGATTTGCATTTATATTCATAATTAGTGAATAAATATTTACATCTAAACAATTTGGTTTACAATACAAATTATTATTAAAAAGTGTTATCAGGACAATGTTATGACCCAGAAAGACCAATCCCCCATTACGCGAGCCATGTTTGATAAGCTGATTCTGCCAGTTTATGCACCAGCACAATTTATTCCTGTGAAAGGCAAAGGTAGCCGCGTCTGGGATCAAAATGGTGATGAATATATTGATTTTGCAGGTGGAATTGCGGTTAATGCGTTAGGTCATTGCCATCCTAATTTAATCAAAGCGTTACATGAGCAAAGTGAAAAACTGTGGCATGTTAGTAATGTGTTTACTAATGAACCGGCATTACAATTAGCACAGCGGTTAATTGATCATACTTTTGCTGATCGTGTGTTTTTTGCGAATTCCGGTGCCGAAGCCAATGAAGCTGCATTAAAACTTGCGCGTCATTATGCGATTGAAACATACAGTCCATATAAAACGAAAATCATTTCTTTTCATCACTCTTTCCATGGCCGAACATTTTTTACTGTTTCAGTGGGTGGGCAAGCTAAATATTCTGATGGATTTGGTCCAAAACCTGCTGATATTGTGCATATTCCCTTTAATGACCTTGATGCAGTGAAAGCGATCATCGATGATCATACTTGTGCTGTCATTTTAGAACCAGTACAAGGCGAAGGCGGCTTAACGTCGGCAACACCTGAATTTCTAAACGGTGTGAGAGAGCTGTGTAATCAGTTTAATGCATTATTGATTTTTGATGAAGTGCAATGTGGTATGGGACGGACTGGTACACTATTTACCTACCAACAATACGGTATTACACCTGATATTTTAACCTCAGCCAAAGCGTTAGGTGGCGGTTTTCCGATCAGTGCAATGTTAACAACTGAGGCGATTGCGTCGGTAATGCATCCTGGCGTTCATGGTACAACGTATGGCGGTAATCCATTAGCGTGTGCCGTAGGCTGTGCGGCGTTTGATACCATTAATTCACCGGAAGTCTTGCAAGGCATTAATACCAAACGAGCGCTATTTATTGATGAGTTAGAAAAGATAAATCAGCAGTTTAATATTTTCAGTCAGTATAAAGGCAAAGGGTTGTTATTTGGTGCTGAGCTGACTCAACCCTATCATGGTAAAGCACGTGATTTCTTAAATGTGGCTACTGAGTTTAAAGTGATGATTCTTAATGCTGGAACCCGTGTATTAAGGTTCACGCCTTCACTAGTGATCTCGGATGAAGAAATTCAAGAAGGTATGCAGCGATTTGCTAAGGCGGTCGCGAAAGTGGTCGCGGCTGGCTAAGTCTTGTGTAAAGGTGGCGCAGGTCACCTTTGCTGTATTGATCAATTATTCAGGCTTAAGTAGGTTTTAACCCATTTAGAACGCCGTTATGTGCCGAGTTATCGTGCACGCTTTTTTTGGCAACTCACATAAGTAGTGGCACTTTTGCTAAAATCATGTCATCATTTGTTCCCATAATGTGTTACGTTTACTCTGTACAATAATAGGTAACAATCGTTTTAAACGTTTAACGTCTGCGTTCTTGCTCAAATTATCTCTCGTTTGTCAGGATAATCGCGGTAGTTGACGACAATTAGAGATCGTTGAAAGGCTCATCATGAATCAAAATACTCAACTTAAAGGTGCGACATTATGACCGCTACACCTTTAAATTATGCGAAAACTTATTTTGTCACCAGCGCACCGGATATTCATCATCTACCGGAAGATAGCGGTGTGGAAATTGCTTTTGCAGGACGTTCTAATGCCGGAAAATCGAGTGCATTAAATACATTAACTAATCAAAAAAGTTTAGCCAGAACCAGTAAAACGCCGGGACGAACTCAGCTTATTAACTTGTTTGAAGTTGAACCAAATTGTCGTTTAGTCGATTTACCGGGTTATGGTTATGCACAAGTTCCTGAAGAAGTAAAACGTAAATGGCAAAAATCACTTGCTGAATACTTACAAAAACGGGAGAGTTTAAAAGGGATTGTGATTTTAATGGATATCCGCCATCCTTTAAAAGACCTTGATCAGCAAATGATTGATTGGGCAGTGCAGTCACAGTTATCCGTGATGCTACTTTTAACCAAAGCAGATAAATTAGCATCAGGTGCACAAAAGAAACAACTGAATATGGTCAAAGAGGCCATTTTACCGTTTCAAGGTGATATTACGGTAGCGACCTTTTCATCATTAAAACGTACTGGACTTGAGCAATTAAAGCAAAAGCTCAATGAATGGTATCACCAACAAGAACTAGAACTGTAAGATCACATCTTGCTTTGCCAGCAAGTCGTTAATGGCTTGTTGGCTAATCATCTGCGTATCAATAACCAAATTTTGGTGGTGTAAACCGCGCTGCTTAAGCGATGTTTCACAGGCATAAATATCGGTAATATCATACAAGTCCAACATGCCCAGTGTGGCAATATAATCGCGCATTAAGATTTTCTCAGGCTGTTGGTCACGCAATAGATGAAACACACCATCATGGATAAAAAAAACGCTAACGTGATTAATGTCAGAAATGGCTAATGATAGGTCTAACGCTTCACGACCTTTTGCATTTCCATGCGGTACTTGGTTGAATACGATTGCCACGTTTTTCAAAGTTATCCCTCTTAAAATTGAATCACTCTATCGCTTTGTGCAATCGATTCACTCAGCTCACCAAGGCCAACTAATTCAAATTGGGCGGCGATATTATCGCTGGTCGATTCTTGAATCACGCCGCGTCTTTGCGCTGCAGCAATACATAATGCAAGTTTAACATGGTAAGTTTTTGCCAGTGTTTGCCAGGCATTAACGAGATCAAATTCATCATTGGCTGGATTGGTAAAACCATTGGCATTATAGACGCCATCGGCATAAAAGAAGATCGAATTCAGGGTGTGATTGGAATTAAGCAATGATTGACAAAATTGATAAGCACAATACGCAGCCTGGGTCCCATAAGCGGGACCCATCACAACAACCGTATAATTGAGTTGTTTCACGTTCACTCAATCAAATCAACTTATTGTTGAGCAGCGGGTTGGTCGTCATTAATACCGAATAGTTCAACTTCGAATACTAATGTTGATGCAGGTGGAATGCCAACATTGTCGCCATATGCTGGTTTTTCTTCATCACCATAAGCCAGTTCTGGTGGAACAACTAATTTAATTTTACCACCAACACCGATTAATTGAATACCTTCTGTCCAACCTTTAATCACACCCATTAGTGGGAATTTAGTGGGTTCACCGCGATCATAAGAGCTGTCGAATTTTTGACCATCAACAAGGGTGCCGGTGTAATGTACGATAACGACATCGTCAGCCGTAGGGTGTTTACCTGTGCCTTCATCGATAATTTGGTATAGTAAACCTGATTCAGTTTGTTTTACGCCTTCTTGTTTAGCAAACTCTTCACGGTATTTATCACCAGCAGCTACGCTTGCTGCTTTTTCTGTTTCAAAACGGTCTTTGGCTTCCGTTTGTAAACGTTTATCCAGTTCACCTAAGATGAATTGAATTTGTTCCTGAGTATATTTGGATTTGTCGCTAAATGCGTCATCAAAGCCCTGAATGACTTGTGCTGAGTCTAATTTGACTTTACCTCTTTCAAGGTTACTTTTTAAGTAGTTACCAAATGATGCGCCCACTGCATAAGCTTCTTTTGATGCATCGACTTCAATTTTGCCATCAGTAGCAACGGCTTCAGTTGGTGTTGGTTGCGCCGCAACTGTATTGTCTTTTTTATCATCGCATCCTGCTAATGCAAAAACAATTGCACCGCCAATTAGCGTCATTTTTAGTAATGATTTCATTCTTAATTCTCCAAATATTATGAATATATTTTATTTTCTTATTAGAAAAGCAAAACTTTTACATTATATACAAATATAACACCGATAGTATGTAATTTACAAAATCCTGATGGTTTTTATAAGTTATTATTAAAGGGATAGGGGAAATAATGAGTTGAAACGATTCCCCCAAGGCTTAACATCAGTTATAATGCAAACCAGATATAATTATATCATATAGATAAGGATGAATATTTTGAGTACTGAATTAAATTCCCTTGATATTGAAGAGATAAGTCATTTATTGCCACACCGTTTTCCATTTTTGATGGTTGATCGTGTTGTCAGTTATGAAAAGGGTAAAACACTTCGCGCGATTAAAAATGTGTCGGTGAATGAGCCTTTCTTCCAAGGTCACTTCCCAAATAAACCGGTGTTTCCTGGTGTATTAATCCTTGAAGCAATGGCGCAAGCAACGGGTATTTTGGCATTTAAAAGCATTGAAGAGCTGACGCCTGGACAACTTTATTATTTTGCGTCAGTGGATAAAGCGCGTTTTAAACGCCCAGTTGTGCCAGGTGATCAAATGATCCTTGATGTAACCTATATTAAAGAGCGCCGCGGTATCGCGTTGTTTCACGGTATTGCAACGGTTGATGGTAAACTGGTTTGCGAAGCTGAAATGATGTGTGCGCGTAAATAGGTCATTAGTGAAATCTCGATATTAAGGAATAGTTATGGCAATTGATAAATCTGCTGTCATCCACCCAAGTTCAATTATTGAAGATGGGGCAATCATTGGTGCTAACGTTAAAATTGGCCCATTTTGTTATGTTGGTCAGCATGTCGAAATTGGTGAAGGCACTGAGCTAAAATCACATGTGGTTATCAATGGTCATACGAAAATAGGTCGAGACAACCAAATTTATCAATTTGCGTCGATTGGTGAAGTAAACCAAGATTTAAAATATCAAGGTGAACCGACACGAACTGAAATTGGCGATCGAAATCGCATTCGTGAAAGTGTGACAATCCATCGCGCTACGGTTCAAGGGTGCGACGTGACTCGAATTGGTAGCGATAATTTATTCATGATTAATGCGCATATTGCACATGACTGTCAAATTGGTGACCACTGTATTTTAGCCAATAATGCAACACTCGGTGGGCATGTGGAACTTGATGATTATGTGATCATCGGTGGTATGACTGCGGTTCATCAATTTTGTGTTATCGGTGCTCATGCAATGGTTGGCGGGTGTTCTGGCGTGGCACAAGATGTCCCACCTTATGTCATTGCGCAAGGTAACCATGCGACCCCTTACGGTGTCAACTTGGTTGGTTTAAAACGTCGCGGATTTAGTAAAGAGGCGTTACAAGCCATTAATAACAGTTATAAAATATTGTACCGTAATGGACTCTCTTTTGATGATGCGAAAGTCAATATTAGTGACATCGCGCAATCGCACCCTGAAGTCAAATTGTTTATCGATTTCTTCACCCGTTCAACACGCGGTATTATTCGTTAATCATAATGCATCGCTAAGCGATGCATTATTTATTTTATCGCCCATAAATGCTTACAATTAAACCCATCATGAATGATCAACAGCAACCTATTTTAACTATCGCAATCGTCGCCGGTGAAACGTCCGGTGATATTCTTGGTGCAGGCCTTATCCGTGCATTACGTGATCGTTATCCGAATATTCGATTTGTCGGTATTGCCGGCCCTAAAATGCAGGCTGAAGGCTGTGAAGCTTGGTACCAAATGGATGAGCTTGCGGTCATGGGCATTGTTGAAGTGCTTGGCAAGTTAAGACGAATCTTAGCAATCCGCAAAGATATTACCCAACGAATTAAAGCATTAAAACCGGATCTCTTTATTGGTATTGATGCACCTGATTTTAATCTATCGCTAGAAGGCAAATTAAAACAAGCAGGGATTAAAACCATTCATTATGTGAGCCCATCGGTTTGGGCATGGAAACAAAAACGGGTCTTTAAAATTAAACGCAATACCGATTTGATTTTAACCTTTTTGCCGTTTGAGAAAGCGTTTTATGATAAGTACGACGTTCCATGCCGATTTATTGGTCATAAAATGGCTGATGATGTGGCACTATTCCCAGATCAAAATAACATGCGTGAAAAGCTCGGTATTCCGCCTGGTCAACGCGTGTTATCTTTATTACCTGGTAGTCGGCATGCCGAAGTGACGCTGCTATCAGCACCATTTTTACAAGCCGCGCAATTAGTCAGTCAGTCGATAACCAATTTGCACATTGTGGTGCCACTTGCAAACAGCAAACGTCGACAAGAGTTTGAACAAATCAAAGCACAAGTTGCACCTGAGCTCAATGTGCAATTGTTAGATGGCCATGCGCGTGAAGCCATGATGGCCAGTGATGCGGCCATTTTGGCGTCGGGCACTGTCGCCTTAGAATGCATGTTAGCTAAATGCCCAATGGTTGTGGGTTATAAAATGAAGCCATTCACATTTTGGCTAGCCAAAAAATTGGTTAAAACGCCGTATGTGTCATTACCCAATATTTTAGCGGGTAAGCAAATTGTACCAGAATTGCTTCAAGATGACTGTACCCCTGTCAATATTGCTAATCATATTACGACCTTATTGACGAGTGATAATTCATCATTAAAAGAGACGTTTTTAGCGCTACATCAACAAATTCGTTGTCAGGCTGATGAGCAAGCCGCCAAAGCCGTGCTTGATGTGATTGGAGTCGTGCAATGATATTTATCTATCCTGAAAACGCTGGATTGATTGCTGGTGTTGATGAAGTTGGTCGTGGCCCGTTATGCGGCGATGTGGTAACGGCAGCCGTCATTTTAGATCCCAATAAACCGATTACGGGACTTGCAGATTCGAAAAAATTGACTGAAAAGAAACGTGAATACTTATTTGAACTGATTAAAGAACAGGCGTTAAGTTGGTGTATTGCCAGAGCGAGTGTGACTGAAATTGATCAGTTAAATATTTTGCATGCGACCATGCTTGCTATGCAGCGTGCGGTTGCAGGCTTATCGATAAAGCCTGATTTGGTTTTAGTTGATGGTAACCGTACGCCTGATTTTGGTATTAAAGCGCAGCCTGTGGTAAAAGGTGATAGCTTAGTACAAGAGATTGGCGCTGCATCGATTTTAGCCAAAGTCACGCGTGATCGTGAGATGGCTGATCTTGATAAATTATACCCACAATATGGATTAGCAAAACATAAAGGTTATCCGACCAAAGCGCATTTAGAGGCGATTATTGCGCATGGTGTGAATGATATTTATCG